>JAPYZL010213846.1:0-29422 GCA_030522825.1 Platygaster orseoliae | reverse complement strand
GGTGGGGTAACTATTATTTATCAATTGTGCTCTTATTATTCATGCCATAACTGCGACTCAGATCTCGATGGTGACGATGAAAATTAATGTCGTTGCATTCTAAGTTTGAGGCATTTTTTTCAATATGTTTCCTTTTTATTTCTCTTGCGCTTTTTGTGAGCTATTAATAAAGTTACAATAACAAAAATGTCGAACTTCCAATTGTTTTCCTTCACAGAGCCTTCATTAAGTATTTACAGCGATTTCTGTTGATATTTGTGCGATATTTTGTCGGTTTTTGAGAGTGGCCGTCATTACCCCACCATTTTTCTACATGACGAAAACCAACTTTTTTTAAAGATTCCAATTTTTTTTAGTTTAAATCAAAATTTTTTAAATCTGTCGATATACTTTGTTAGCGTTTGAGTTACAATTGTGATCTTAACTTTCGTTTGATCAAAAATGTCAATTTTTGGATGTGTTTTGATGCTGAATGAAAACTATACCGTCATTACCCCACTTTCCCCTAATTATTGTAACTTTGAAATAAGGTTGTTAAGTAATTAATTATAGGTTCAATTAATACTTACATTATATACATTATTATATTATTCTGTTTATGACTATATTATAATATCACTAAAAATTATTTTATATTATTATATACGTATTTTACGTAAAATACAACTTTTACATAATATACAAAATATAAAAGTATTTTTTAGTTGCGTCTAATAACTCAAAAATCAATTAATTATTAATACTTCAAAATTAAGTTAAATGGAGGATTTAGTTGTTTACAATGAATTAAGGAAAAATTATCAAATGAACAATGAGCTCGTGAAATTCGCATAACTTCGCGTTTTATAGTTTAAAATATTTGTCGGGATTTTTATGTTTTTTTTATGCAAAAGATATTTTTTTTATATTATACGTAAGATGTATATGAATATAAAAAAATTGTAGAAATCCAAAGAAATTTCATACTTAGAACACTATTTTTATTATTCCTTGAATCATTGAGTTTTTAATTTTAAATTTTTGTTGAAAAATCATGAATCGGATATATTAGATTCTAATTATTCATGTATTTAACGAGAAAAAATTGCGTGGATGAGAAACAGACTTACTATATATTTATCTATGACGGAAGCGTGATTACATGAGCGAGTGTTGGATTCTGCAGTCAGTCTATAACTGCACATCGTGCGTACAAGTGCGCAAAAAGCATCGTAATTCTTCGTACCGAACAGCGATAAAATTATTAACAGTTCATTATTTTTCCGTGTGTTTCAAGAGTCATCAATGATTATCACTTAATAGTTTTTTATCGTCAACTGTGTGAACACAGAAAAAGAGGAAAAATTTTCAGTAATTTTTATCGGCTGGTTTTACTGCTCACATGTATGTATCATTTAGAGTACAATTTTCATGCACTTAATAATTTAAGATTTTTTTATCGTTTCTTGCATGGAATGAGAGAATAAAATAAGATATTTTTTTGGTAATAAGTAAATGTGTTAAAGAATAGTAGAATTTGAAATAAATTTTTAACAATAATTATTCATGTTTTAAGAAATTATTATATAATTCAATGAATCCCAACTTTTGAGTACTGAAAAATTATGAAAATTGTAAGTATTTTAAAGGACTGAATTGTGATATAATTTTAATAACAGTTGAGATACCTAAATCACATAATTATTAAAAAAAAAAAAATACTCATAGCTATACAATAAATATAAACATTTTCTTTTAGTGAACAAAATTTGCTTTATAATGGCAAAATCATAATTGAAAATTTCATAATGAAACATTATTATTATTATTTATTTATCAAACCTTGCGTTCTTTTACTTAATTTTACAATACTCAGTGAAATAATGTCGTACTTTCTAATTATGTCTCCTAATTATAAAAATTTGTCACGATTTCAATAAATTCGAAAAAGAATATGGTAAAATAATAGGAATTTTATGAAAAAGTTCAATCAACTTGTTTGTAAAGATTGTTTTCCTTGCTGAGGGTAAAACAAATTATTTGAATTTTATCTCATTAAAATTTAAATTGTTAATCTAATCTTTTTTTACAGTGCAACTAAACACTCAAAAATGTTAATCACAATTACAATCCTAATGGTAATTTTTACCTTGGCCTACTACTATACGACAAAATCTTCGAAATTTTGGAAAAAACGCGGAGTAAAAGGACCGAAACCGCAAATTATTTTTGGAAACACAAAAAACTTGATCCTCATGAAAGAATCCATGGGCAGATTCACAAAAAAACTCTACGACCAATATCCCAATGAAAAAGTATTGGGAATTCACGCCATGACCACGCCAATTTTAATTCTGCGTGATCTAGACTTGATCAAAGACGTTTTTATCAAAGATTTTTCGAATTTCGCGCATCGAGGATTCCCAGATGTTTACAAAGCCGAGCCACTACTACAAAATATATTTTTTTTGGAACCCGAACGTTGGCGTCCGTTAAGAAACAAATTATCTCCGGTTTTCACCTCAGGAAAACTCAAGGAAATGTTCTACATACTCAAAAAATGTTGTCAGCATTTTGAAAACTATTTGGAAAAAGCTGTTGGAAAAGAAAACTCTGTTGAAATTCGAGAAGTTTCTGCGAAATTTACAACAGACGTTATAGGCAATGCCATGTCAGTAATATTTTTCAAAATTTTTAAAAATTTATCGATTATAAAAACTGTAAAATTTTCCAGTTTTGGTTTGGAAATGAACGCTCTCACGGATGAGGACAGCGAATTTCGAAAAATGGGTCGAAAGTTTTTTAACTTTGGTTTGTGGCAAATCTTCAAAATGCGGTTCAGAGAAATATTTCCGAAAACTTACAATACGTTTTGGTGGCTTTTCTACGATTATCAGCTCAATGATTTTTTCATCAGTAGTGTCAAGCAAACTATGGAGTTCAGAGACAAAGAAAAAGTTATCAGACATGATTTTATCGATGTTCTTAGGGATATGAAAGCAAATCCTGAGCAAATCAAGGGGATAGGTATGACACTGCAATTAAACTGATAAGAGATAAGACTTTGATAGATTTGAAATACAAAGAAAATGAATAGTTATTTTCATTTTATAACATTTCTAAATCTTTTATGAAGTTATTGATGATGAATGCAATTCGTTGACAGAAATAACAGATGAATTGCTGACAGCTCAAGCATTCATGTTTTTCTTAGCTGGGTTCGTATCCAAAAATGGAAACTAATTTTTTTTATTTAATACGTGAATTGTAATCATATGGTTTTTCAGATTCGAAACAAGTTCAAGTGCTATAAGTCACGCTGTGTACGAACTTGCTCAAAACCAGGATATCCAAGAAAAATTGTACCAAGAAATAACGAAGGAATTGAAAGAATGCGATGGAAATATTAAGTACGAAAGTTTGAAGAAAATGAAGTACTTGCACAAGGTTTTCCAAGGTACTCAGCATAGAAAAAAGAAGTTTTCAGACGATAAAATTAGTAATAATGATGAATAATAATAATGAGAACTTTCTAGAAATAATATTCTGAAAACTGAAATGAATGTTTAATACTTTTGCTCTCGGAAAAATTTTTTGAATACTTTCCGATTTATTTCTTAGTTACGTACTACAATAATATCGTGACTTTTACAACACTACAAAAGTATATTCAAAAGTCATTTTAAATAGTGATGCGTATGCAATTTTTTAAGTAGAAAATAAAAGAAAAGTTAAAATATTCATAATGCAAATCCTTCTGTATAGATACAGAATTTCATATATAATATTAAATAAATTATTGTACCTTTTACCTTTTATGTTTTCAATTCGTAAACAAGGGAAAATCAGTATTTACCAAAAATTCATATAGCATTGCACAACCTACAATATTAAACTAAAATTTTCATTTTCCATTTTAAGCATTATATTTACATTGCAGTTTTTGAATATTAAGTACTAAATTAAATTTAATAACTTCATAATAATATTCCACAGAAACTCTTCGACTTTATCCAGCATCACCAGTAATAATAAGAGAAAGCAAAGAAAAATACACTTTTTCTGGAACAAATGTTACTATTCCTGCAGAGCAAAAACTTTGGATACCACTATTCAGCATCCAACGAGATGCTGCTATTTTCCCCAATCCAGAAAAATTCGACCCTGAAAGATTCGATGATGAAGGCACAAAATCCAGACATTCGATGTCTTGGATTCCATTTGGCGACGGACCTCGAAACTGCGTTGGTCAGTGACTTGAACGCATAAACAACGTAAAAGAATCATACATTTTTTATTTAAATAATGTTTATTTTTAACAGGAGAAAGATTTGCTGTAATACAAACGAAGCTGGGATTAGTGGAAATTATGAAAAATTATCGTATCGATATTTGCGACAAAACTGTGATACCCTACGATGAAGAAGAGTTCGGGTTCTTGATAAAAC
This sequence comes from Platygaster orseoliae, assembly GCA_030522825.1. Lineage (NCBI taxonomy): Eukaryota > Metazoa > Arthropoda > Insecta > Hymenoptera > Platygastridae > Platygaster > Platygaster orseoliae. The sequence continues at coordinate 24,995 of JAPYZL010213846.1, read as the reverse complement.
CTAAAGGGGGGACTTGGGTGAAATTAATTAAGCGCGAATGAATGTATTATTTTTTAATTATTTTCGTTTTTTTCACAAAGAACAAATCATTGAGAAGTTTGTAAAGTGTAATTGTATTGATTTTTGGTTTTTTTTCCCGTTAAAAAAATATTGTTACAAAAAAAAATTATTTTCTTTCTCTTTCCAATTATTGTTTATTTCCCTGATATTTCTGCTTTATTTCCGCTTATTGTTCTATTATCAAATTATAAAATGCAACGCTCAAAACCAGCTCCGATAAAACGCTTTACTGCGATAATGCAGCATGATGACTTGGACGTTCATAAATATACATCTAGATATGGCGACGATGCGGGCAAAGATGGTCAATTATCTCAACCAGCTGAATCAGTCGTATGCAGCTCGTCGCGTCTGCAAAACCTCTCAACATGCGTTGCGATTTATAACAACGACTATCGCTGATAAGTCCTTGGAATTATAAGTTAATTCTCTGATTACCAAAATAATTTCTTGATCGAAATACACAAATACTTCGATTTTGAAGGTCAGTACAATCTTCATAATGTTATCTTACAAAAAATTCTGTTTAGAAAAAGGTTATTTTAAATTTTTTAATGAATTTCCAAAAAAGTTTGTTTGTGGCAGAGTCGATTATGTGGTTCTGTGTTTATACTCTGTGATATGAAAAATGGATTTACGTATAATTTTTTGTATATTGTTCATTGTTCAAAACAGTGATAACGCAATACGATTTGCGACTTTGTTGATGCAGTGATGTAACAGCACGCAAGTCTTATTGCTTTGTGCAAGAATATCCTCCAGGTAGAATCTATAGTGATGAGGAAATTTTCAGTTTTTCTTTGAACTACAAAAAATTGCACTTGAAAATTGAAAACAATAATTGGTATTCACGTGAGAAATTGCAGATTACGCATGGTTATATTTTTTTACGTAAAAATTCTTTAATTTTCGAATGATAATGAGATTTTAAGTCAAATTTTAGTGTTCCAGAAATGCTAGTTTAACTTAAAAATTGTAAACAAAAAATTATGGATAATTGAACGATCTGACATAATCATAAACAAGGGTCTGCAGTTTTCGAGTTTTTTAAAAATTGTAAGGAACTTCAATAGAAAATTGAACAGCAGTATTTGATTTGCAACGAATTTTATATCAGGTGTATGACATTTTTAAACATGATTATTCTTCAATTTAATTTTCCTAACGTTTTTGATAATAGTAATTAAATAGTTTCTAAATTATAACAGTATTTATAATGAAATAATTATATTTCACTAGTATTGGCAGATAACTTGAAAAAACTTTTGAATTTAGAATTATTGATGGTTTTTTCATACGACAAGATTTTTCAATTATCAGTATTTCATGTTTCATGTGTGAAAAATCTGCAAATTCTAATTTTTTCTCAAAATCACGAAAAAAGTGACAAGGAAATTCGAACGCAACTATTAATTTTTGCACTTTCATTTACAAATGTGAAAATTTGTTAATTTCCATGTTTCTAAGGTTTTTGGGAAATTGCAAACAGACATAAAACTGTAAAAAATTTCATTATTGAAAATCGATCATTGTTTTTTAATCTGACAAAGAAAATAATCAGGATTCGATACTTCAAAATAAAAAATTTACAGGTTCTTAGTTTTCTTGAAATTATGACAAACTTATTGACCAGAAAATTTAGAAACAACAATTGATTTTTAGATTGAACAAAATGCATGTCATGTACATTTTTATTTTTGAATATTCTTGAGCTTGTAAAATAAGTGTTACAAAAGAATTTGTAGAATAAGAAAAACTTCTTATATTTTATGAGTAAATTCAATCCAATTCTTTTTTCGCTTGATTTTACTCATTATAATTTACCCAGTGAAGAAAAAAGAAGTTGTTCACTTATATATATTACTTTTAGATATTTATGTATAAAAATGGTAGCTAAAAATTTTTCAAATTTGTAAGTGGAAATTACTGTTATTTTTGTGATCTCACATAAGAATAAATTAAAACTACATGTTTTATAGTTCTAAAATCATAAAATTACATTATTATTTCATATTTAGATTTTATAATTTTTGATTCTTGGTACATTGAAATTTTCAAATGTGCAAATTCTTTAATTCAGATATGCTTAGGTTTGTAGAACATTATAACCAATCAATTCTTGAATGATGTACTTTTAAAAAGTTTTGGAATTTGAAAACTAGAGATTTCTAGTAATTTTCTGATCAGGCGTACGAGTAAATTAGAATTTTATGGATTTAAATGCGAAAATTTGCAGGTTCAAGGTTTTAAAATTTATATCTTCTCAATTATTTTGAGGAATAAATAGAAAAAGTTAGTCATTCTTGGAATTCAAATAAAAAAAACGGAAATATTACTAACCAATGACAATTCTAAGCTGTAGTAGCTAAATTGACGAATATAATATTTTTTCGTGACATAATTAAGTGAAAGATAGAAGAAACTAGCAAAAATTACTAGAAAAATAAGTTCATAGGAAATCATGAATAATGATTTTAAATAATACAAAAGCATGTTACCAAAAATAATATCAAAAACTGTCTCTATCACATAATTTTCTATTTTCTTTATTTTATTTCCTCAACTAAATTACTCCAAACACAAAAAAAATCCTCTCAGTAACGATGCATCCAATTTTTTTGATGAAGTGCACATTCTTTTTGTTTTGTTTTTCGCAGACTATGGACCCAGTAATAATTTCCACTGCCTTCATATTTGCCGTAATTTTTTTGATTTACTACCTTCTAAAACCCTCCAAATTTTGGGAAAACCGCGGCGTCAATGGACCAGTCCCCGAATTCCTATTCGGAAACACAAAAGGGACACTATTCTTGAAAGAATCTTTAGGGCAATTGACCAAACGATTGTACGATGAATTTCCAAATGAGAAAATGGTGGGATTTTATGCCCGGAAGAGACCAATTTTGATTTTAAGGGATCAAGAACTGATCAAGGATGTTTTGATCAAAGATTTTTCCAATTTCGCAAATCGCGGAATTCCTCCTACTGACAAAGCTGAGCCACTTTCGCAACATTTGTTTTTCCTGGAACCACAGCGTTGGCGTCCATTAAGAATCAAATTGTCTCCAGTTTTTACCTCTGGAAAACTCAAGGACATGTTTTACATCCTTCAGGAATGTTGCAAGCATTTTTCAAGTTATTTGGAAAAAACTATTGGGAAAGAAGATTCAGTTGAAGTGAGAGAACTAACGGCTAAATTTACGACGGATGTCATAGGCAGCGCTGCGTAATGACGATTTTGGTTTTATTCATGTAATTGAATTAAGTTGATGGTTTTCGATGTTATTTTTGTTATTTCCAATATAAATTTTGATTCAGGTTCGGCTTGGAAATGAACGCTCTTGCAGACGAAGACAGTGAATTCAGAAAAATGGGGCGTAAAGTGTTTACCATGGATATCTGGCGAATCTTGAAAATGCACATAAGGCAAATAATGCCGAATGTTTACAACACTTTATGGTGGCTTTTTTACGATTATGAACTGAATGATTTTTTCATAAACAGCGTTAAGGAAACTATGGAGTATAGGGATAAGGAGAACATCGTGAGACATGATTTTATTGATGTCCTGAGAGATATAAAAGCAAATCCTGAGCAGATAAAAGGCATTGGTATGGTTTTGATTTTGAATTCATAGAATTCTAAACAATTTTTAATATTTTGCAAAATAGAAATATTTTACCATCAACTTTAAAGATCAATTTCTAAGGCATTCCTTATTTTCAGCGTCATAATAATAACTCATTTTTCAGAAATCACTGATGATTTGCTGACAGCTCAAGCTTTCGTGTTTTTCGTAGCCGGGTAAGTCACTTTGTTCATTCAAATTGTAATGAAACTTTCAGAAGATAAAAATTTTGTCTCTAAAATCTCACGAATAATTAAAAATAATTAGTTTTTTCCACTAATTGTAAGTCATTCAAAAAACTGTAAATCATCAAAATAATATACTTTATCGCACAGTTTTGAAACGAGTTCTGGTACCATTAGCAACGCAGTCTACGAACTTGCCCAAAGTCAAGACATTCAAGAAAAACTTTACACAGAAATAAAACAAGAATTGGAAAAATGCAACGGCAATGTAACCTACGAGAGCTTGAAAAACATGAAATATCTGCACCGAGTATTCCAAGGTACTCATAACTTGAAATGAAAGTGAAAATGGGAAAAAGATTGAAAGTGGATTTTTCCTTTATCCAGAAACTCTTAGACTTTATCCTGCACTTCCGATTTTGATGAGGCAAGCGAAAGAAGCTTACACATTCTCAGGAACAAACGTCACTATCCCGGCAAAACAAAACGTGTGGATACCAGTATTTGGGATCCAGCGAGATGCTGCAATTTTCCCTGACCCAGATAAATTTTCTCCAGAACGATTTGAAGGGGAAAACGGGAAATCAAGACATCCGATGTCATGGATTCCGTTTGGCGATGGACCTCGAAATTGTATAGGTCGGTTGATAGAGAACGCAAACAACTTAAACTTGGAAGAAAATTTCAGTACTTTCACAAATATGTATAGTAAAAAGTATTTGAGTATTTTAAGTTTTACAAAAACTATTTCAAGTTCAAGCAAACTATATTTAAATTATTACAATCTGCCAGTTTTTTACTAAATCATTTGAGAAAATTTAAAATCTAAAAAATGAAAGTTATCGTGTTTAGTTTGGAATTTTTACTATACTAATACACAGGATTTAATTCCCTTGCATAGTGAAACATTTACTAATATAATTTCACTTTTATGATACGTAGGTATTGTACAGAAAAGTATATGTATTGCAGAAATTCACATCATTGTAAAATCCACAATATATTTTCGACTTTTTCCAATATTACATCAGATAAAAGTATGGTATAGCAATTAATTTGATTTATATAGGAATTCTTAAAGCAAAATTCATTCACTATTACAATATCTTTTCCCAATATTAACTATACAATTTAACAAAAACTGCAATTCAGATTTAACAAAAGGAAAATATTATAGACTTATTGATTCACAGTAAATTAAAATATTGTGGTAAATACTATATTTTTTTCTCAGTGTGTTTTTTACAATAAATACTCAAGGAAATGATCACTAAGGATTCAAGATTTTTTTATCATTTTTTTTTAAGATTCTTGGAGTTAACTTTTTGTCTAATGGTTGTGTGTGTATATGAAAATGGAGTCTAAAAAATTAAAGATTCTTAATGAAAATGAATAATTATTCAATAACATTTTTTTTGGTTGTCACTTAATTTTAACTTATATTAGTTCCATAACAAAAATTAATTTCAATCATGAAAATTCATTGTCTGCTCAATGTTACATTGTCATTTTGAATGATTTTAAAAGTATTCAAAACTTTTTCGTTTTCATGATACTTGATCATGGTAAAATGAAGTGGCTCAAAACTAGCAAAATTTTAAATGAACAATAAATTGCGTTTACGAACATAATTCAATTCCGTACTTAATTGTCATATTTTTTTACTAGTGATAAGAAAGTGAGTAATTTTTCCTAGTAAAACCAATGAAAAAGAAGAAACCTTTTTCAGAACAACATGTAATTGTAAATTTTAGAACTAACGTGTAAAAAAATATTTTGAATAACATTGAACAGTGGAGGAAACTTTATTTTTCTAACGTTGTTGGAAAAACAGTTTTTTCTGATACCAAGTATTTTTTCCAGGTGAAAGATTTGCCGTGATACAGACAAAACTCGGTCTGATCGAGATCTTGAAAACATATCGTATTGATATCTGCGAAAAAACTGTGATACCTTACGATCAAGAACGTAGTGGATTACTTCTGAGACCTAAAGATGGAACGTGGGTCAAATTCACGAAACGAGAATAAACTTTGATTGATTGTCATGCAGTTTGTAAAACAGTATTTCAATGAGAAGAAAAAATTTCCCTATTTATTATGTTTTTTTTTATTCGAGATATTTTCCTTATATGAGCTTTTTTTTCAACTACTAAAAAAAAATTTTCTTTACGAACATATTTAAAAAAGTGTAAAAATTCTTGGCTTTTTTTTATAAATGTAACAAATAAAGATTTTTGAACTGATATTGAAATGTATATAAAAGTATCTCTTCCAATAATCTTCTCGTGAAACCATTAATAAATAATTTATCTTAACTCTGATTTCATGAAAAACTGAATTTAGAGTACGTTTTCGACAGTGAACACTTTGAAAATGTAGACGCGTTGGTAATAAAAAGCGACACAATAGAAATCTCTCGATGATCGGGACAAATCAATCGAAATGTAAACGTACATTGCTAGCAAGCGAAATCTTTCCGCGTCGGAGGATACACGAGAGACAATATTCCTTTACTATTTTTTGTTCCCTGTTTGTTAGCTACATAGAACGATGCTAAACGTGTAACTGCGAAATCGACAATAAACAAATAATGAACTTCAAACACACACTTTTGACTCATAAAAAATAGAACATTTTTTTAAATTTAGCATTTTCCAATCATGCAACGCCAAAAGTATTTATTTTTATTCAAATGGAATTGAAGATTTTTTATACTTAGGTTTTTCGATGCATAATTTGTGGGATTTTCTTCGTTTGTTACGTATGGTAAAAAGTCATTGAAAGACTCATTAGTTATTTATTAGCGTTGACTTCAAAAACATAAAAATTTCAATTCTCGAGTCACTTGATAAGGAATAGTAATCGAAATGAAAAATATTGATATCAGCTTATTTGATGAATTAAATTTATTCAATACAAGTTAGTTCATAGACAAACCGTATTTTTAGTTTTTTTCGTATTTTCTGAGTACTCAAACAATTTAAAGAATTTTCTATTACCTTTTTTATTACTTTATTAATATCTAGAATGGTATTTAAGAGGATTTGAAGCTCGGAAGTTATGAATAATTTTTTTTTATCTACATAAATTTGACGTATTTTTGTAACTTTTTGCATTTTTCAGTATTTATGTAATGTTGTACGATTTTCTAGTATTTTTTAGATTTTTCGTACTTCTGTTAATTAATAGATTTCTGGAATTTCGTGCTCTAGAATTCAAAGTCTATTCAATTTTGAGTATTTAGATGGATTTTTCAGAAAACAGTATCTTTATTGATTTTCAGTTTTTAATATTTTTTGCAATTATTTAGTATGTACACTCTTTAAAGGATTTTTTAGTTTTCTTCAGAGTTTTCAAGATTTCTAGAATTCAACGCCTTCGTTGTAAAAGTGTTCTTAATTTTAAATATTTAATATATTTGCAGTAATATTATATTTCTTGTACATGTAAAATATTTTATTGTTTTTCTCAAGATACCTCTCTAGATTTCGAGAGTATGTCTTCAAATTTAGTTTGAAACGTTTAAATTTTTTCCATATTTTTTTAGAAAAAAAATCTCAGATTTTATAGAGTTATAGTATTCTGCGTATTTTTAAAAAACTTTAATGATATAAAGGAATTTTCGATGAAAATTTATAGATTTTTATATATATTTCTAGAATTAAATGCTCTTGGATTCAAAGATATATTTTATTACCAAAAATTTTAATTGAATTTCGGAAAATTTATTGAGTTTTTTCAGAGGAATAATTATTATTCGGTTTTCTTAAAATTAATTTTAAAAGTTTCTAAAATAATTATTATATTTTCTGCGTTTCTAATCGTAAAAAAAATTTGTTAGATTTTCTTGAAGATTCATTGATTCTTAATTTTTTTTTCCGTTTTCTTTATAGATTTCTAAAATTCCAAATTTCAGGAATAAAAGTTTTAATTAATTTAAGATCTTTGATAGATTTTTGAAAAAATTATAAAAGCATTTCTAAATTTCTCTCAAATTCCTAGCATCTTCATTATTTTTTCTATGTATTGAAATTTATGAAATTTTCCTGCTTATTTAAAGATTATAGATGTATTGAAATCATCATAATTATATGTGTGATTCTGAATTTCTTTTTTTTTTTTTTAAATTTGACTGATCATGAAAAAAACCCTCATTTTAACGATAATTTCTTTTTTAATTTACTTGATTTTTCCATCGGTCCCATATTTTTCTATTTTTATCCTGTAATTTTTGAAAATCCTGTAAAACAGTCAAAAAAATAAAAATCCAGCTATATATACTGAAAGTGAATACGAATGTTATCAATTGAAATTCGAATCTCATTAAAATTTATATGCATTATTACCTATGTTGCAAAAGTATGAACATTTAAAAAAATCTTTGAACTCACTTTCAAGCTGTAAAATGTATTTGAAAAATGATTGGAATCTCGGGAAATACCTAACGATCAGCAACACGGAGAAATCATTATCGATGGTGAATTATTGTTCCCCTGATATTAAAAAGGGTTAACGAGAATATTTTTCCTGAAAATTCCAATAACCAGTTTCTCTGTGAGCGTTGACTCGAACGGGTCTCTATTGCAAAATTCTTCACGTAACAATACATCGCGGATGGAAGCTACGTGAGTGGGTTCTGGAACTCAGACTGCACTACTGCTCACGCATCTTTTTATCAGCGCGCGTTTTCACATCCGAAAAAGAAAATTTCTCGATGTAAAAGACTAACTACAGGAATTTTCAATTGTAAATTTCTACTTCAGAAGTTACTTTTTCTTACGTCTTGAATTTACTAATGAATATAGAAAGCAAAAAACTTGATTGAATTTCAAATTCTCTGTACTGATTAAAATCTCAGAATGATAATCAGGAGCTCACACAACAAATTTTTTAAATTTTTTGTCTTTATCTGTATCTAATTTGAGACTTGCACATACTCAATTTTCATATTTTCAGTGAGTTATAAAAATATTTTCATTCAAATAAAGTGTTTCGAAAAAAAACATTTAGTTTTTTATGTTTTAAACTTTCATAACATCATCAGAATTAGGAAGTTCAAAAGATAAAATCCTCTGGATTTTAAACCTAAAGAAATAATTTTTTCGAGGTAAAATACATTTTCGTAAATATAAACTTTTTCTACCCTTTTGAAACTCCAAATATATGAAGAAAATAACAAGCAACTCATTACATTTTCATATTTTCAGAATATTCGATAATTCAAAAAGGCCAATGTTCTACTGAATCCTCCATGAAAAGACAATCCTTCCATAATTAAAACCGACTCGATCCACTCTCTTTAAAAAAACAAAAAAAGACAGAAAAAAACAATAAGAACCCAGGGAAATGTCTTTCGCGACGTGGAACGTTTTTCCTCGCGCGCCCGATATTTCAGTGTCTGCGGAAAAATTCCAAAGGCTCGGTCCGCTCGGATCTCATATTCTTCTCGCAGCACGTAGAGCCGGATAATTTTTCAGTCTTTTTTCACGTCCCTAAGGCACAGCATATCGAAAATCCGTTTTACTTGGCGAGTAGCATACATCACCGCACATTCCACATTATTTATTAGCGTCATAGTCCAAGTCGCAAGAGCCCCATAAAATTTCCACCACGAATAAATCACTACTCTCATCAAATTTCATTAAAACAAAATTTTCAAGAATATAGAATCACGACACTGTTCATCAAAGTCTGTGAACAAAAATAACGCTGAATCCAGTTCTTTCTGCGAATGCAGTGAAAATAATCCGAGGGAATGTATCTTCTTTAAATAATGATTTGAGACTCCCCAGACACTGGTCTAATGCCGAAAAAATCGAGTGCATTAAGCAAGATTTATTGCGCAGAGAGAAGGTGATTTATCGAGTCTGCCGATTTTTGCTGATTGATAGCAAGTGACGCCGCTCTCGTTATTTTCTCGGCTCCTCGCCATTCCCTCACGAATTATTGCACAGCATTGTACGCCTTTCCCCCCCCCCCCCCCCAACCCGTGCGGCCCAACCGTCACAAATAGTTTCTCTCATTTTAGGCAAGAAATCGTTTTTTCTTCCATACTTCCATAGCCATTAAAATGTCAGTGCAATCTACAACCTCTACCACGCCCTAACGACGAAAAAACTTTTTTTTCTCATGTCGGTCGTAAAATGTAAATTCCATGTTATCGCGTGAAAAAGAGATGATTATTATGAGAATCGTTCAATTTGGTACGTCGCGTGCAATGTTTGCCGCAATCATCGCACGTAATTTTGACATAATACGAAGGCTCTTCGTACAAATGTACATTTGTACATAAATTCAGATTCGAAAAAAACCAGGATTCGTTTCTCGTAACAAAAAATGCAACATTTCATATTTTTACGATGACACCGCAGTTTCAATTTTGCCGGTAAACGCTGTTCGGAGCATATTATAATGGGGGGTTGGGGCGAGTTTCAAAGACTTTTTCACGTGTAAAAAGGCGTGCTCGAGCGAGTTTTTTGCGGACGGGAAAAGCGGTGAATTTTCGAAACTGGGACGCGTTATCATCCATAGCATGCGAGCCCGAACACAGGGGAACGCTCAGCGCAACGATCTCTATTCACGTCCAGTCCCAGAACTTTCCAGACGACAAAAGTTTATGAAATTCCCTCTAAAGGCGGTGTGTATTAGATGCATATGTAAATTCAAGAGGAGACACCGTTCGGTTTTCAAACTACGCTCAACTGATAATTGTCCGGGTAATTATTCATCGTGGAAACTCCACGGGGCCGCGTTCCTAGAACTTATCTCACATACTTGGTGATGTGGTTATTTGAAGATCTCGTACAAGTGAATATTGGAAGAATTCTATGGAATTTGCAGGATTTCGCATCAAAAGAAAATTTATGGGTCGAATTTCAAAACGGGTTCACTTTTCTGATTACAATACTTAACTAGTCTGAGAGTAGTATGGAAATTATATTTATGCTGGGGTCTTTCTTTTCCTGATCTCCAAAAAAGGGCTTTTATCTATACAAACTTTCCCAGGCAATTTCACAGGATTTTAAAAATCTTACTGAAGTGAAAACTAAATTATAATTTTTTTTCAATTTATAGTAGTATGATTATCGTCCGACTATCTTACAGATTTTTATGGAATTTATTTTTAAAATGGTAGGACTTGGAAAAAAGAAATATCGTTTTCTTGCCTCTTTTGTTTTTCAAAAATTCATGAAAAATTATCATAATTAATAAAGAGCCGAATTGTGGTTGAATAATAATAACACTACTATAATATATATTATGTATATTATATATTATATAAATATATAAAATATTATTAATTAGAGATAAAGTATAAAAATATTTTTACTATTATAAAAAATCAATTTTCAATTTACATTAGTTAATTTATATAATAATTTAAAAGAATATAATTTATATTCAGTTATTTAATTATTAATTTAATCATTTATTAATTAGTTACTATTTTAAAAAATAGTAAATATGTTTACTCAATAATACTTAATAATTTAATAATATTACATATTATGTAGCAGCCTCTGTTAGCCAAAATTCGTTGTTTGAAAATTATGATTTTTTGTGGCTCAATCATAATGAGTTTTTTTGAGAAGAAAAAATTGTGAAGTCAAGTAAATTTTAAGAAATTTTTTTTCATGATCGTATTTTTAATGTAGAAAAAATTAAATGAATCAAGCCCAAAAACTTTGACATTGCTTTGATTTTTCCACTCTTAGTTTATGTTTTTGAATAGTATTATATGTGGACTTTTTTGAGAAGCTTTTTTTAAAATGTTAATTTTGTTTTCAATTAATTCTGATTTTTTTAATTCTATGCATATGCATTATTTCGAATGCATTAATTTCAATAAATTCAAAAGACTGTCAAATTCAGTAAGGCCAAAGAAAATCAAGTGAAACAATGTTGCGGAAATTCTTTAAAGAAGCATCTTCAAATTTGAAATATTTTTCTGCTATTTGTTGGTATAGTTCTAAGAACAGTTCGATAGAATTTCAGAATATCCGTTAAATATTTTACGAAGGAGAAATTTTTCATTGAAACTGCGTGATCTAAACCAAAGACGAATACCCTTTTCTTTATGACATTAAATTTTGATATTGGGTTATTTCATACCAAATTGTCTAGGCAATTAGGATCGGCCTTTTATTTTATTCAGTTTTTTAAATAATTTTTACATCGAAATCGATGAGACACGTATTTTATCTTTTTGTTCGATTTTGAGTTCTTCCGTCGTAAGGAATTGTTTAAAATTTGTTTCGAAACTGGATTACACGCTTTTGGCACATGTTATTTTTTTTTTTTTAATGCAATAATTTTGCAAAAAAATTACCAATCTTCGAAATTGTTTTTTCTGTTTTTAGGTAAAAGGTCCTATTAAAAGAAATAAAATATGAAGCATGGTATATTTGAAAAAGACTTTTAATATCGTGATTTTTAGAAAAAAATCAAAAAACTTTCGACTTCAAAAATTGCAAATTGCATCAGTTTTTTTTCCTTCATATTTTTGTCTCACATAGTAATATATTATGTAAACCAAATTATGAAGTTGTCTATATTAGTCCAAATTCATTATTTGTGAATTATAATTTTTAAATTCATAGTGCCAATTACTCAGTAATTTCAGGTTTCATTTATAAAAAATACATTCGTTTCGCCAAAAGTGGCTCAATCGATATCAGTTTTTTTTCTCTCAAAAGTTTGTTTTAGAAAAGAAAATTATAAAGTCAAATAAATTTTCAGTAATTTTTTTTCAAGATCGTTTTTCAAATGTATACAAAATTAAATGAATTCAACCCAAAAATTTTGACATTGCTTCAATTTTTCGTTTCTTAATTTAAGTTTTCGATTAATATGATATGACGACATTTTTGATAATACTTATTTCGTTTTTAATTTCAAAGCAATATTTCACGCCTTATAATAGTATCAAACAGCAGAAAGTAGACCTGACCTAAGCATACGTCAAATGATGTACGTCAGAAGTTCAAAGTTTACTAGAACGTTTTTCCTTGAAAATTCAAATTCGATAATTATCCTACATTAATCGATGAATTGTATATTTCTTCACTATTGTGGAAAAGTTTTAATAAGATAAATGTATATTATAATTATTTACATTTATAATGTATATTATATTATACTATAATATAAATGTAAATTTATATTAAATCAGATAAATGTCTTTTTTAAATCCGGATTTTAACACTTCAGAATTTCGAATCTTCCTATTCAAAAATTCAATGTTGAATTTTTTTCCTGAATTTGAGTTTCATATTTTATAACATGTCGCTTAAACGTTTTTGCATGTTCCTGAAATTCCTGAAATTTCTACTCGTACATTTGCAAGCTCGCTTCGCTCGTGTACAACTTATCACTCGTTGGAAACATCCTTTTTCTTGCTTATAGCATAATGGTCTATGTCTTTACTAGTGTGGAAAAGTTTTTTTTCAACAAATCTAAGCGTTGTAATCAGATTCGACAAAAAAAAATTTCCACACTAGTCTAGTACTATATTTTATACAACAACGTGCGGAAAAGTGACCTTTTCCACACAGCGTTCCATAAAACCATTTCCTGGCATCACGTCATTGCATCCTTCACAATTATCGAACGGAGCAATAAGCATGTTGCAGATAATGAAGCAGGGAGTGACGTTCGAATGTATGAAAGCGTCATTCTTTCAAGGGTCCCTTTCCTCCGGGCTGTTCAGCAAGTGCTTCAACTTAACGGCACGTAGTTATGGAGCCACGAATATAATATCGCATGTTGCATTTATAAAGGGACGGACGTGCAATAAGTGTAGGGTTACAACAAACCGGCGATAGACAATGGGTCGAGCGCGAGCATCAAGTCTAAGGTGCGTCCGACTGGGTTTCGAAGCCAGTGTCTCGTTACTCATCTCTACAAAGCGCCCGAATCGTGCTTCAGGGAGTTTGGAAAGCGTGTATTTTGAGACGCCTCCGCCTCATAGACTTTCGTTCCTTTGCTTACACCCTCATGTGTACGCTTGGTTGTTTTCGCGCTGCTTGAATTTATCACTAAATACACTGCAGATACTAAAAAAAAGTTATTTCACTGAAAGGAAGATGTTTGGATGTCCAAAACCATCCAATTTTCAGAAATTTCAATGAAAACAGAGAGAACTCTTCAATCGAAACGACTTTGATACGCTGCCATCTCCCACGCTCGCGAGATAAAAAGCCGAAGATAGCGTAATCGCGGCGGATACAAACAAGTGTTGATACAAACTCGGACGAAAATACTACAACAAGAGCGTTGAGTCATGAAAAGTGGGATCTCGCGTGCGCGAGATAATAACACATGAGACTCGAATTACAAACGATGCTCAAACGATGTCAAAGTCCTGCTGAGGATTCGCTTTAAAGGCTTAATAAACGCATTTTTCACGCGCCGAGTTGCTGGGAGAATTTCAATTACTTTGTCGAATCGTTTCGAGTTTGTCGGAGCATTATACTGGGATGTTAGGAAACAAAAGAGGGTATCGTCTCTCGGTGAACAATCATCACGTGATTTTCGCAATCAACGCCTCTTTGTTACATTTGCGGAGATTCCGGTCCAATGAGTCATCCGGCAACGAGATCAGGAGATGGGACGGATCAAAGTCAGTAGGCTCGCTGGGTCAAGAAATGAGACGAGCGACCCTCCAAAGTTGCAATTTGCCAGGGCACAACAAGTTTCTTTGAGCGACCCTTAGGTCCGTATTCCATATTTCACGTCATCATTAGCCGAGTAATGTGCAACTTGCGAGAAATGTTATGTAACACTTTTTTGGAAGTTAGAAGCTCTGTGGATTTTCTGAATCTGGATTTGTCGAGTTTTGAGAAATTGATTACCGTGAGGTGATTATTTTTATCTCGGAATATTAGGTAAATTCGTTTGTTATGTTAGTGTTACACAATGTATACAATAGTTATTTGTTATGTTAGTGTTACATAACAGTTTTCGAATTGTTATGTAACACTTTCTGAATCTGGATTTGTCGAAATTTGAGAAATTGATTATCGTAAGATGATTATTTTTTATCTTTGTATATTAGGAAAATTCGTAATGAGAAAAGCTGTAAGTAGAAACGGGAGAAAATTGGGTTGTCAAGTTTACGAGGCTAAAACCAATGAGAACGGTCAATATTTAGGCTGAATTTCGGGGATACGTGGCGGTTTGCGTTACCGTCGCGCTTTGTGCGATTTCGGTGAGATTGCGAGCTCGTTTGGCGAATATGCCAAACCCATTTCAGAAGCGGTGAAAGTTCGGGGGAGGGTTCGTGGGGAACCAAAAACCGCCGACCGCAGATAGAAAAACATCGCGTTTTTCAGGGAGCGGTCGAAATGAGAACTGTTTTTGATAGTTTCTTTTTTCTCTGCGAGTTTTTCATATCGCTTTTCTATTAATCTGAGGCTTACATCGCACGAAAAGAATAGAAATGACACAAAAAATTTTTTTTGCAACAGTTGCTTGTTTTTTGTTACCCTAACAAATATTTTTGCTACAAGAGCACAGTTGCTATGCAAGTATTGTTATTTACATTATTATTATTTTTTCGATTACAAGTATCATTCAATATAACCAATGTTTGTTGGTAAACGTAGAATAATTATCAGTTATCAGTGTATTGCACAGTACTGCAAAATGCTACTGATGAATAAATTATGTTTTAGGCTATTTCATTTTACTTATTCGAACTACGGCAATTTGATAGAAAAAAAAACAATTCATGTTAGAAAATTATTGGTAAGTATAAAATGAACAATACAGTTATAAAATTGTGTAACATCTCGATAAGGGTTTAAAAAATCTCATTTTACTACAATATTTAAAAAATGGTAAATTTGCATCAAAAAACAGAATTTACTACATTTTTCAAAGACTATAAAATGACAAAAAAAATTTCAGTTTACAGTTTCTGGGATAGAACTTCATTAAAAAGTTTGCGAATATTAAAAAAAATTTTAATTTCTAAATGAATGATCGGAAAATCAAACGATTAAAGAGTCAATTTTGAAAATAAGAAATCTTGACTCAGATTGTCAATAAACGAAAAACACACTTTTCTTGTATCTGCTTATAAAAAATTTATCATTTTGTATTTCAGATGTCGTAAATTTTTAGTAATCATCTTTTAATCGAATTTACTAATAAATAAAAAAAAATGAAAATTAGGCAATAAATGAAAAGATTGGAAACAGTTATGATCATGAATTAAGATAATAATAAATTCATAATGCAAGATTAGAACAATACGTACCTAATATCGATATTTTGAATGCATGAGAAATTTTGAAAATCGTGAATTTTTTGCACTGATAAACAGAATTGACTACATTTTTATGAATATGTGTTTTTTTTAATAAAGAAATTTTTTGTTATATTTATAATTGAGGGTCCAAAATCTATAAATTTTTCATGATGAATTTATCATTGAGTTTACTGAAAATTTAAGATATTGAAAAATTGAAAAATAAAAGAATATAGTAATAGTTTCAGATCAAAGTTGAAAATATAAAAATTACACATTGAAAAAGATATATTATCTCGAAATCTTGCATAGGGAATTTTCAAAATCGTACATTTTTTTGTAATAAGAAAAAACACTAAATTTTCATCAAGTAAAGAAATGTATTGTTTTCAAATACAGTTATAATGAGAAAAAAAAGTTTTTATTTCTTAAAAAATCTAGATTGAAACTTAACTGCATGCATTGTTCGAAAAAAGCAAATATTCGCTTGCATGGCTCAAAAAAGAAACACATTTTTAATAAAGAAAATGTGATACAAATATTTGATTTCGAAAATTATATAATTGATATTCTTGAACAAAATGATGGATAAAAAAGATTAATATTTGTTGACGTATTAAAAAACACAGAAAAGAAAGAAAAATTCAACCAAACTTACCCTTAATATGAAAATCATAAATTTTTTGTTATCAAAATTTCTATCTTTCATAAATATAATCCATGAATGTAATTTTTTTATTTCTTTTTTTTTATATCCTTTTTCAACTTTCATTTTGTATTTATGTAAATTTAATGCAAAACGAAACATTCATAATATTAAAAAGATATATAATTTGTAATAATTATTTTCTAATGTTTTAGTAGAAACTCTAAAGTTCGTTAGGACAAATTTACCTGCAATATAATTGTTTTCAAAGAAATGTTATTAGTTACGATAAATTAACATGATGTCTTTTATATATTTATCAATAAAAGTTTGTTCCTAAGTATTTTTCTAAACTTTGAAACCTGAACTTAATAATTTACGTTTATCTCATGAAAAAAATGCAAATATGCGACTTTTCACATAAAAAGATTTCCAAAATAAAAAAAAAACAGAACAAAATAAAATTTATCATTGCTTACTGATCATATGAGAAACTTACTGTTTAACGTAATATCCATAAATGACAAAAAATGTAACATTATACATATTTGCTTGAAACTGTACAGCTTATGTAAGTAAGAAAAAAATTGTATTCCATAATTCTTAGAAATTCACGAAAAGACGTATTAAAGATTTTATAAATATTGAAGTATGTATTTCAGTTTTCTCTATATACAAAAATCTAATACCAAAAGCCTTAAATATTTTTAATTGTAACCTAGAACAAGATTGACTCCCAAATGATCATCAAAATCATTACATGTTGGTTTAATAAACCATCCAATTCAATACCCCAGTCAAAATTTTCGTTTTTCAAAATTTAACGGTCGTCAACATTTTGATAAATTTGTAAATCCTTTTTACAATCTGATATATTTATACACTGAAAAAAAAAAAAAAAAAAACTTTAAATTTTATCGTGCATTGCACTGTAAACGTGAGACGAACTGGATTTTTGGTAAATTTTACCGTGCTGCACGGTAAAATACGCTGAAATTTCTCTATAAAATTTTTTTTTTTCAGTGTACAAATCGTCAAATTTTTTGTAAAATTCACCAGAAATCCAGTTTGTCCCACGATTACAGTGCAGTGCATGGTAAAAATTAACGTTTTTTTTTTACCGTGTATTAATTAGACAAACGATGAAAATAAATAAATTATTTCCAGTATGTAGTCACTAACATAATTATAATACTATCGTCATAATTTTTTTATAGTGTCAATAATTGCAAATTATAACAATATATGTTTTTTATTTTTTCTAAACAACCAACTGACATCAACTAAGTTTTTATATAACACGTTAAATTTTTTTCTCATGTAAAAAAGCTTTTCTTTTTTTTATTTTCCCACTGTTTCATACATGACGCTTCACGTCTGCCGGTTAGCGGTGGAGCTTTTTTTTGGCGACGATCGACCGGCGATGTCGGAGAGTTAAAAGCTTCCATTGTCGCGGCCACAAAGCTATTCGAAAGTATGCGTGATGGCAGCGTAAGGAATTGCTTTGAACGTAAAATTGAATTTCCCTCCCACGCAAGGGAGGAAAATTTCCACGCCGGAAAACTGCTTGGCGCGATTTACAAACCTACAACCGAAGAATTTACGCTTGCGGGAAAAAATGTGCGTGGAAAACGAACGGGGTCGTTGTGTCTTAGCTGTATTCAGCACACGAACAAAAATTGCCATTTGCACGTGTTTTGTTTATACGAAAAAATTGAACCGATTGCTTTCGACGATTCAGCGTGAATTTCGCTTCGGAATGTCACGTACGAATCGCTGCATTGTCGGCGATGTTCGAAATGCATTGTCCGCGAAAATAAATGGTACGAGAAAAATTTTTGGCGCTCGTGCGATGGATGGGAATATAAATACTGAAAAGTTGTTGGTCAAACAAAAATTGAAAATATCGCACGCGTACACGATTACACCTTTTTTTTAAAAAGATAATTTTCAACATTACATACGATTTCGTGGCGAAACATTCGAAAACTGGAATTATTTCGTGAATTTGATGTAGTCACGAACATTCCGTTTCATTTCCATTGAAATTTAATGCACCCTTTGAATATTTTTTATATTTTCACTCAGGTTGAAGTCTTCCTTTATTTTTTGTCGGGACCGCTTCTGTGCACTGATCACAGCGTTGCGAAAGTCATTTTTTACGAGCCTTTTTTTCCTCGGCCAAGAAGCATGCAGTTTACGCACGTAAATGCGAGAGCGTTATATAAAGTCAGGGCCAAAGAAGATGAGAGGACTGGCTTTGGAAACTGCGAAGAAACACCTGCTCTTCCCTGCAGGTATTCGAGGATTCTTTTCACCGTTTGTTCCTCTCAAGCAGGGCTCGCTGAAAGATCTTAAGTTTCATGTTTTTTCAAAATTCACAACACATTTATCGGGTTTTGAGGCTACTGAGAAATTTTATGAACTTTCCAAGCGCTTGGAAAGGTTTTTTTTTTGTAAAAAGTGTTTTGCTTCATTGGGTAGAGGATTATGAAAATTTTGGATATTAAGAAATTAAGTCTCTTCGGATTATATTTCAGTTAAACACCGTTTATCATTTTAACGTTTCTGGTTTGAGATTCTCATCAGGCAAAAAAAAGTGAGCAATGATTATTAGAAGAAGTCATCGCAGAATTGAGAAATATATAGTAAAAATACTAGAATGTTGTGAGTTTTACAATAAATAAATATATTGTTTATTTGTTTGTACAGTAGATTTCGTGTCGAAGTATTTTGAAAATTTAGAAAACTTTCTTGGTTTTTCGATATCATAGAAACTAGTCATGCAATTACAATTTTATTTGGCCTATTTAACAGTGTCAAGGTTTTTCAATATTAGAATATTACGAACGCCTTGTGCATTCCTTTGGAGCTTTTGAAAGGATCGGAAAAGACGAGAAACGACTGCGTTTCAAGATAAGGTAGACACTCTGGATAAATATTAGCGCAGGTCCGTGGTTTCAATTGGCGAGCCAACTGTTATTACAGCTCTAGATAAACATTAGATAAATTACTGGTTTTTCATTCGTGGTTTTTGTGCGATATATGGAGATATAAAAAATTGAGGCCTTGGAAGGAAGACAAACAAAGCCTTTGAGATTATGAGGGAAACTAGGTTTTTTATCAAGAGAACTTTCATTACAGATGTCGTAGTTTTTTGGTTTTTAGGATTCTAGTTTTCTCCTTATTTGATCTCGTTTTAGGTTAGAGTATAAAATTTAAAGGGAAAGAATATCAGAATTTAAATATCTAAAATTTTATCGAAATCGGTTGAGTCTATGAGTTCCTAGAATGGCAAAAAAGTTGTTACTCTCATTTAATATAATTTTTAAATTCACTCAAACCGAAACAAAATGTTAAGATTCATGGAAAGAAATTGTTTATGAAGCTTAAAAATTTAAAATTTAACCATATTGACCAAACGTGAAATTTTTTTTTTTATTTGAGGTTCAAGTTTTAAACAATTATAAAAATAGTAGAATAGTATTTCACGAATGAGAATTTAGATTTTTTTTCAATTTATGCAAAAGTCGATTGTATCAAGCGAAAATTAATAATTATTGTCATATAATGTGGTTTTCAAATTCACTAAAATAAAAAAAAAAAATTTTAATTTGAGTACAGCGACCAGATATTGAAATTTTTTTTTTTATTATTTGAGGTTCAAATTTTAAACAATTTTAAACATAGTAGAATAGTATTTTACGAATAAGAATTTAGATTTTCTGTCAAATTATGCAAAAGTCGATTGTATCAAGCGAAAACTAATAATTATTGTCATATAATTTAGTTTTCAAATTCACTAAAATAAAAATAAAAATTTTAAATTTGACTACATTGACCAGATATTGAAATTTGTATTTTTTTATTATTTGAGGTTCAAGTTTGAAACAATTTTAAAAATAGTAGAATAGTATTTTAAGAATAAGAATTTAGATTTTCTTTCAAATTATGCAAAAGTCGATTTTATGAAGCGAAAATTAATAATTATTGTCTTATAATGCACTTTTCAAATTAACTAAAATAAAAAAAAAATTCAAAATTTGACTACATTAACAGCTATCGAAATTTATATTTTTTTATTATTTAAGGTTCAAGTCTTGAACAATTTAAAAAATAGTAGAATACTATTTTACGAATGAGAATTTAGATTTTTTTTTGAAATTATGCAAAAGTCGATTGTATCAAGCAAAAATTAATAATTATCGTCATATAATTTAGTTTTCAAATTCACTACAATAAAAAAAAAAATCAAAATTTGACTACATCGATCAGAAATTGAAATTTTTTTTTTATTTGAGGTTTAAGTTATAAACAATTATAGAAATAGTAGAATAGTATCTTACGAATGAGAATTTTCATTTTTTTTTCAAATTATGTAAAAGTCGATTGCATCAAGAGAAAATTAAAAATTATTTTCATATAATTTAGTTTTCGAATTCACTAAAATAAAAAAAAATTCAAAATTTTACTACATTGACCAGATATTGAAATTTATATTTTTGTATTATTTGAGGTTCAAGTCTTAAACAATTTTAAGAATAGTAGAATAGTATTTTACGAATGAAAATTTTCATTTTTTTTTTCGAATTATGGAAAAGTCGATTATATCAAGCGAAAATTAATAATTATTTTTATAAAATTTAATTTTCAAATGCACTAAAATAAAAAAATAAAAAAAAAATTTGACTACATTGACCAGATATCGAAATTTTTTTTTTTTTATTATTTGAGGTTCATGTTTGAAGCATTTACAAAAATACAAAATAGTATCTGAGAACATAATAGAAAACCATAAAGTGATTTGAGTTGCACCAGATGAAAAAATGGCAAAATTCATACAAGAACAAATCAATAATTATAATTGACACAAAGAATCACATATCATTTAAATACTAAATAGTGTTCTTGAAAATGTAAAAATTTTAAATTAGTATTCAATCAATACTAATAGAACAAAATATAGTATGTATAATAAAATAAAATTATTCAATGAAATAATTGATAAATTCAAATGAATTTCAATATTCTTCAATTGATTCTACTGAAATTGAAATTAAAAAACTAACTATGAAAACTACTTTTTTAGGAAAAGTTAAATTATAAAATTTTTAATTGTTTATGTTTTATTTTCAATGTTGATATTTTTGCTGATAGTGGCCAAGTACATGATTTTCAAATATGAAAACAATATTCTACGAACGGAAATATTCGTTTTTTTTTAAACTAAGATGTAGAAATCAATAATTTTAAAGGATATAATTTTACAGTTCTTGATAAATTGACACTAAATTTTTTTTAGTTACATATTTTGTCCCTGTATATGCCGTAAAAATAGTCATACCTAATAATTTTGTGTTGTTTTTTTACAGCAATTACATATGACAAAAACTGCAATAAATATTCAGTATGAATAAATAAAGTACCCTGATATTCACTATATTTTTCCTTCGTGTTATTTTTTTAAGGATAAATAATGTTATTAAGTATATTTTCGCACTCCGAGTCGAGCAGAAACAAACTCGAAGTTCCATAATTGCAAATTCAATCACGATGTCCGGCTAAATCTCGCATTGTATCAGACCGAAATTAATACTTGACAGGGAAGCGAGCACGGGAGTGACACAAGGGAGAACACATCCTACAGTTGCCAATTACAATTCGAATGAGTCTCCCAGATCTGGCCGTATTTCATTATCAGCACGCTTGTCCGCTCTCGCGAGAAGTAAATTTAGTATGCCATTATTTCAGTGGACACCAAAAACGTGCCGAAAAAGCACGCGATCGCTCCATTGCCATTTATTTGCCAATCCTATTGGGATTCCGCAATAATTGCCAACGGGGAATTGAAAACTTGGGCCATTGGAATTGAATTTGTCAATTCCCTTTGGAAAAACATCGGGATAAAAAAAATTCAGTCGGCGCACATTTCAATCCGATCCCATGAAAACACGGCCATACGAAGGTTCACAAAATCTCCATTACAATCGATGACATTGCGAAATTGAACAGAAACGTTGAGACTTTTTGTTGCCTCACGTCAAAAGCGAATTTCACGAGTCAAAACTGGTCGATAATATTACGTATTTTTTTTCTGGGGTCTACAAAAACTTTAATTTATTACTAAAATTTTCATTTTTGTTCTTCGTGATTCACGTTATAATGAAAAAAAATAAAAAAATACCTCTTATCGTTACAAAATTTACATAAACTACTCATGAAATATGTCTCTTCATAATTTTGCACTCCCCTACAGGTTATCCTCGTCGTTAAACAACATCGCTTGCTGAATCAAAGTGACACAAACAGGTGACAAACCCTGCGTTACGAAAGTTCATCTCACTGAATTCAATGAATATGCATGAGAAAATTCGCGCCCACGAATGCTCCCCATTAGCGACTTTCGCGCTGTGAAGCGCTTTCGTCATACACGAAATTTGGAAATCGTCAAAATTCGCTCGACATTGTGTAGTACGTGCAACAAACGTTTTGGGGCAGTTTATAGAGGGTTGGATACCGAGTTTAACACGACCTAAAACGCGAAAGCTCGTTAACGTGATTACCCTAGTTTGACAGGATCGCATAATTCTGCATGATTCCCTTATTCGTGGTAAATTTTGCACGACATTTAGTGATTTCGTTACTATTTATAGTCTTACTAATTTTAAGACTCATGAAATTTGAATTTTCTACGTAACTGACACTGGTGTTGATTACTCAATATTATATTTTCATATTTAATATGAATAAAGTGAAGTGAAGTAAAGTCAAGTCAAGTCAAGTCAAGTCAAGTCAAGTAAAATAAAGTCAAGCCAAGCCAAGCCAAGTAAAAGAAGAGTAAGTAAAGAAAAGTAAAGTATAAGAAGAGTAAGTAAAGTAAAGTAAAGTATAAGAAGAGTAAGTAAAGTAAAGTAAAGTAAAGTAAAGTAAAAGAAGAGTAAGTAAAGTAAAGTAAAGTAAAGTAAAGTAAAGTAAAGTAAAAGAAGAGTAGGTAAAGTAAAGTAAAGTAAAGTAAAGTAAAGTAAAGTAAAAGAAGAGTAAGTAAAGTAAAGTAAAGTAAAATAAAGTAACGTGAAGTAAAGTAAAGTAAAGTTATGTAACGTAAAGTAAAGTAAAGTAAAGTTAAGTAAAGTAAATTTAGGTAAAGCAAAGTCAAGTCAAGCCAAGTCAAGTCAAATCAACTCAATTCAAGTCAAGTCAAATCAAGTCAAGTCAAGTTAAGTAAAGCAAAGTAAAGTAAAGTAAAAAAAACCTAACCCAAACTTTATACCGGTAGTGCAAATTGTAGGTGTGAGTATTAATCCTTTTTTTCCATATAAAAAAGGCCAGGTAGCACGTGTGCGGCCTTTTTTTATGGCTCAACAGCAGATGTGTCGCGAGGAAAAGACGAAGGTGGAATGAAGCTCATTAGAAACACGGTAGAAGCAAAAATGAAAGGACTCGGAGGAAAAGGTCGGTCGGTGCGAGGCCGTTCTGCCTATGCTTATATATTCGATATTAAATAAAGGACGTCGAGGAAGGGTCGACGGCTCCTACGTGGACCCCTGCACCGGCCGGGTATTATAATGCGGAAAAGGAAGCTGAAAAAGGAAGGAGCAGCCCTAAACTCGGGCTCTGAATGCCCCGGAATCGATATTAAGCGGCTCAAGCGCTCTTAAAGTGATTAAAAAACGAGCATTTAATTACGTGTACCTTGCTACCGTCGCCTTATATCCAAATCGGTACACCCGTCGTGAATTTTAATGAGCTCACAAAAAAATGATAAATAAGGCAAGGTTGGTGTAATTAGTGGCAGCAGGCGTTGCTCCGAGTGATGAGAAATTTTATTAGACATTGCAATTTTAAGGATTAAGGAAATTAAGAGGACACGTTTGACACTGAAATCTGTCATCGTGAAAACGGGAAATTCTTTCCCTATTATTTTGAATCATTATATTTATTATAATAATATTTCTATATTATATACATAATTTCTACTATAAATTCTATTCTATTTTAAGTATTTTCCGAAATTCCCAAAAAGTTTTTTTAACTAAGTTAAGTTTTTTTTAGTCTCTTATATTATAAATTAGAAAAAATGTACAAATAAAAATGTCTGCAGAATTCTTATATTTTATTCGATTTTAAACTTTTTTCTTAGTTTTCAATGGTTATGTATTATCAATGTTTTATTTATAGGATTGAAAAATTCATTCAGCACCTGAAAACTTAGGGGGGGGGG
>JAPYZL010213838.1:0-12738 GCA_030522825.1 Platygaster orseoliae | reverse complement strand
GTAATAAGCACCAAAAACACGCAATAACACGTGACGCTCACTTCGAAATGATCAAAACCAAATCGCCGGTCGGAAATGCACGTCCTTCGTGTTTGTTTTCAGGTACAGAAAGCACCTTTTTTGTGCGTGTTTTGCAAAAAGAAATTTTTTGAAAGAATCACTCGTTCATAAAAACTTCTACTTTGTACATTTATTCTGTTACTGGCTATAATAGTTTTATTGCTGAAACATAATATTACGTTATTTTGACAAAATACAAAGTGTGTTACATTGCAGTTATGAAACAAACAAATTTAAATGTCACACACTTTTGGTAAGTTACAGTTACATTAATTTAACATAATAACATAAAGTCACAGAGACATAACATTGCAATGAAATATATGTGTGTATATGTGAAAGTGTTACTTACCAGTTTCATAACGAAAAGGTATTATTGTTACAGCACTCGAGCATAGCAATGTAATGAGGTATTAGGTTGCATATCAGCAATTTCGTAAAAGAACAATGTTACCATAAAAATAGCCAAGCTTAACATTTCTCATTATTAATGTTGTTACATTACAGTATGTAAGGTGTTACATCACAATACGTAATGTGTTATATTCGCTGTTGGCGGGGATTTCTTATTATACTTGTCATTTATTGTTGTCACTTTCAAAAATAGAATAATAGTGATCCAAATTCGATACTCATTCGCCTAATTCCTGACCACTTTCAATAATTTTCATCCGACGTGAAAACGAATCGCGTGTTAGGTTCCTCGGGAAAATCATCATATGGGTTGAGTTAGGTTAGGATGAATCACGGTATTACGCCCGAGACACGTGACGTAATGCGGAACCTTCCGTATACTAAATTAACGTCTTGCGTTGCTGAAATCGATGAAATGCCGCATTACATGGGGAGGAGAAGTACCGGCCGGGTTGATAATGCGGGACGAACGGCGCATAGTCCCAAGTGACTCGGGTCATTGTATTTTTACGGAAGCCGAGCGAGCGACACAGTAAAAAAAATATCACGTTTTGCATTTTTAATCCGACAGCATTACGTGGATTATTTATCGGATGCAGAGTGATGAGAATTATTTCGGTGAATAGAATGTATTTTTAGCATTTATGTTCTTTCTACGAGTGAATTTATTATGTTTGTGCTATATGTATAATAGTCGTGACAATGGTATTATTATAGTGTGTATGTAAAGTTTTCTTGTAACTATGTAGTACACTAAGAAAAAAACCTAGTAATTTTTACTATAGGTATTGGAGAAATCACTATAATTATAGGAAAATCTACAGTATCATTTTAATTTTTCATATACTATATTACATTTAGCCGTTAATATATTAATTTATACAATGCAGTATAGTAAAACGTTATGTATTGCAATTATAAATTGATATTTAGTAAAAAATACTAAACATATTGGAATTTTTCTAAATGTGAAAAACTTGAAAACTCTAAAAAATTACGAAAAAAAACTGAATTTCCATACAATCTACAATATTGCTAATCGTTGGCATGATGCTGCAAATTCAAAAAACTCTTTTAATATCAAAAAATCTTTCACAATAAGTAAAACGAGTTTTTTTTTAAATTAGAAGAGTTTCAAAAATTTCGTGTGATATTTGCAACTTAAAAATATTGAAAAATTGATAATACAATAAATATTTCGAAGATAAACAATTATTTAATAGAATACAAAAAATTCACAGAAATTCAAAACATTAATTTTGAAGATTGTGACATTCACCGTATTTCTTCGAAATTCGCATCATATTCCTGCAAAACTGGAGAAGTATTGGAAATCATACAATTTATTCATCAGTAAAAATAGTATCCTTCATCAATAATTTCCAATAATAAATTAAATTGTTTTGTTCTGTTCCTCGATCATCAATAATTTCTTGCGGTAATAAAACTTTCTTTCAAAACTCCGTGAACTATAGCCTCGCATTCGCGATAAATAAACCCAATCTCAACGATACATCTTTACATCAACGATATTGGAAAAGTTCCTCCATGAAAAGTCACTGACGAGATAAAAAATCGACTTCTTTCCGACATTGAAAATTTGTTCCATCTTCAAATGTTACAACTTTGGCTTTATCATCTAGTGTTCCACAAGAAACGATCTTTCAACTGGAAAACTAACGGAAAATCTCCAATCGCTCCCATATGAATTGTACACGTAATCCTCAACTTTGTTCTTTTATAGAAAGTACTGAATGAAGTCGGTACAAAAAAGGCAATAAGTTGGCAAATTAATTTCAAAAGCGTAGGCAGGATTTTTATCAGGGAAAAACTAGTAAAAAAGCTAGGTTCTCGCAACAATAGGAAATATTGAAAATGTACGATGATGTTTTTACTAACAATGAAATTTCATGAATACATTTCTGAACAAAATTAGCGTATGTATACTTTCATGACTGGGAAATATTGTCAGAAGAATAAATTTTTAGGAAAATGTGCATGGTTACATTGTTTTCTATGGTATCACATACGTGTAAGATTCTGAAATGGGAGTAAAATAAATTCTCACTTCATTTAAAAAAAATAGGAATAATAAATTTTAAAATCAATGAAAATGAAAACAATGAGGATTTTTAAAAATGTAATCGATAAAAATAAGAATAAAAAATAATGAAAATAGTTGAAAAGGATAATAAATGTACTCACTTCTTGAATCAAACAAAATGACAAAATCTTCCAAGATCTTATTTTCTAAGACATCTTTGAAAATACTGGAAATCTATTTAAATTATATATCTAAAGAATCGAATTCTAGAAATCTATATTGCAATGTACAAAAATTGCAAATTCATAAGAAAAATAGAAACTTAAAGTAGTTGTAAATTTCAATAATTTAGCATAGAATTCCAGAAATCTGTAAAGTAAATATAGAAATAGAATAAATTTATGAAAATACCCACAAATACTACAAAATTGTATGAATACTATCAAAAAACCAAAATTTCCGAAATTCCTGAATTACTTAAAAAATATATTTCTTTTAGGATTATATAATTTTTAATCTTTGACGATCTGGTTTTGGAAAAAGAATTTTTTGATTTAAGGAGTTTCAGAGTTTGAAAACTATAAAAATTTTGGATTCCATAGTCTTACATTTTTCATATACGTATTCAATATAATGGAACTCGATTTTTGTGATTTTCAAACGACTTATATTATAATTTTTTTTCTTTTTCTTATACGTTGAGTATATTTGATATTTCCTCATTAATAATAAAACTGGAAAAATTTTCTAGTATCATTATTTTCTATACAAGTTTCTGAAATTCGAAATCTGAAATCTTACGGATTTGTAAGAAAATAAAATCGAGACAGATTTTCTCCAAAAACCCCTCCCTTAAATTTTTTTCTTCCACGCCCCTGTATTTCTGTGCGATAGCAAGGAAACTAATGCGACTTGCAGAATTTCTCGTAATTATGCGGTGAGCGAAATTTGCTTTGAAATGACGTCCCAAAGTGCAGGTGCAAAAGTTTGAGCCCGAAGAGATTACCGAGACAAAATTGGCTAAATTTACGGCGGCGTTCATATGTACAAAAGCGTGTGTAAGGTGTACACGAATACAGGTCATAACGGCCGTGCAGGCACTAATCTTTATTGCTAATTTCGTTAAGAGCACGTCTAACATTTTCCTTCCGAACGCTAGTGCGTCACTGATTGAAACGTAACTTCGTAAAAGGCCCGAATCGTTGAGCACTACGTCTAATTACGTTATTATTCGCCCCTCGTAAACGCCGCGTACCGATCTCGCAATTTTTTTCGAGGTTCACAATCGCGTGTTGTTCGAGGTCACTTTTTTAGGGATCAAACGAATTATACTTTTGCTGGAATAGCGGAGATTTCGATTTAATGAAATTTTCATGTTTTTCAAGGGTATTGAACAGGTCAAAATAAACACAAAAGTTTGTCACCGTAAAAAATTTCAAGTGCTTCATCACTCTGAAAAAAAACATACATACGATTGTACATTAAATTCATCATATTTTTTTTACTTCAAAAAGCCTATTTCATTTTATCATGCGAAAAAATTAAGGTACAACTTGAAATTCAAATATTGCCTGATGAATCAAAGCAATGATCAAATTTATTTTTAAGCAAACAAATTTGAAATTTAATTTGTGATTGTAAAATGGATTTGTAATTTTGATTAATTATTCTAATTATTAATTCTAATTTATTTTTTATATCAAATATTTCTGTGTATTTATTATTTTTTATTATGGATAATAATTCATTTATTTTTACCTTAAAAAGTCAATTTTATTTTATGATGCAACAAATTTAAAGTACAACTTGAAATTTAAATATTGTCTTGAATTAAAACATTATTCAAATTTATTTTCAAGGAAACATGTGGTAATATTTGTGATTTAAAATTTAATTTTTAATTGTAAAATGTAATTATTAATTCAAATAATAGTTATTGTAAGTGCGAAATGTAATTTAAATTTTTAATTAATAATTCAAATAATTTATTAATATTTATTTATTATGTGACATAATTTTTATTATATATTTATCTATACTTATTATATAAAATATTTTTATTTATTATATGTATTTATCATTTGTATTGATAATAAAAATACATTTATTTTTACCTTAGACAGTCAATTTCATGTGAAGATGCAACAAATTTAAAATGCAACTTGAAATTTATAATTATATTGTCTTGAATTAAACCATTATTAAAATTTCTTTTCTAGGAAACAAGTAGTAATATTTGTAATTTAAAATTTAATTTGTAATTGTAAAATGTAGTAATGAATTCAAATAATTTGTTATTGTAAGTGTAAAATGTAATTTCAATTTTAAATGTAATTCAAGGTAGTATTTGAATTTCAAGTGGTGTTTTTATTTTGTTGCATCTCAAAATAAGATTCAATGTTTAGAGTGTACTTGCAAACTTGACAGCTAAAATATCAGACACATTTTTCAATAAAATAATGAATAATGCAGTTGATGAAACTATAAAAAGATGATTAACAGAGAACTAGCATTATATAGAAACAAAAATTGTTTATTGTCAAAAAATCATAAGATGTTACTTGTTGTTCAATATTATCCAAAAAAATTCGGATACTATTGAAAAATATATTAAATTTGAGAAAATCTTTGAAACTTTTTAGATAATATTCATCTACCTTTTTTTTCGATATATCCATGAATTGCAGTAAGTACATTCTTGATTATTATTTTTACTCATTATTTCGTCAATTTTTGTTTGTCAATTGTTATTGAATTGAATTATTTCCTATCCTCTTTTTGCGAACTTTTTCGAAATACTCTTGATGGTTTTAATTTTTTTCGGTGAAAATCTAAAAAATTTTGGTAACAAAAAAAATTGGTTAATTTTCGAAGGCTTTCATGAATTTTCTAGATAAAATTCAAAATTATATCCTATAATATAAGAAATTTCAGTGATTTACATCTTTAAATACGTCAGTAAGTACGTTCTTGATTATTATTTTTACTCATTATTTCGTTACGGTTTGTTTGTTGACTCTTAATTCAATAATTTTTTTCCTATCTTCTTTACGCCTACTTTTACGAAATACTCTTAATGTTTTTAATTTTTTTCGATGAAAATCTAAAAAATTTACATAATAAAAAAAAGTTGTTGAAATTCAGGAGTCCCTTATGAATTTTTCAAATAATGTTTACCATTTTTTTTTCGACTTCCAGAAATTAATTCTATAATACTGAATATTTCAACGATTGAAATTTTCAAGTACGTTGAAAATTGAAAAACTTGTTCAAATTAAAATTCCCGAATTTCCTCTTCTTCGTCGAGCAAGTTCAAGGCGAAAAGCGAGTCCGTGCGATATAATTTCAGGTTCCGCGAGTTCAACGAAACGTGACGACCGCGAATATAAGCACCGATGTTTGCACAATAGTGGGTTCGCAGCGTTTCTCGCGGTCTATAGCTCCGTTTTAACAATCAGCGCGACGATCAAAGTGCCACTGCAACTTGACAGCAGAATGCGTATCCCGCTGTTAATTACCAGGTCGCGAGCAATATGTTTACTACGCGTCAAATTCAATAGACGTGTTTGTCAACTCGAGTTATATAAATTCGTACACTCGAACCTCGCTTCGTAAACATTTTCAGTGCTTTCTCAGCTTCCATTCGATTTATTGTTATCTTTTTTGTCGCGATTCTCAGCGTCTTTTTTGCATATTCTGTAATAAATTTGGTATGAAATAAAATTTGTGACCAAAAAATCCAGTCACTGGAGAACCTGTTGTGACCTCAAATTGATGGGCAGTTCACTTTACACAAAGATCACTTGATATTCGGTTGCTGAGGTAAAACTCTTTTTTTTTTTTATTTCAAGCTCTGGTGAACAGCTGCTTTTATTGATTAACACGACAATTTTGTGACAGTCGATTGAACGAATATTTCGAGCTTGTAACCGATACTCCATTTTTCCAAGAGTCGAGAAAAAGCTTTAATTCATATGAAATCCAAGGAAAACAAGGACATTTTATGAAAAATCTGATAAAAACATTTGTTTATTCGCTGATACATTAGAGGATTTTTTTTATCAACGTTTATGTTCGTGAATATTTATTTATTAAAAAAATTATTCCAGGAAAACTCATAGAGTATTGTTGCGTTTATGGAAACACGAAATTCATGCAAACAAGTCGCGTAAAATTTTCAGTATCCTCGAAATTACCACTTTTACGGGCCAATTCGCGCCGGTGTTGTTAAAATTGCCACGTCTCTATTTTCGGCGTTGTTGCTTTTTCAGTTACTGTTGATCGGCCGTTGTCATGCAAATTTTTTGTATAAGTAAATAAACACTAAAAGTTTTTTTTAATCACGGGAAACTTTCATTAGAATTTTTATTTTTTACTTATCATTTAATAAAATCTACGATATGTAAATCTTGGTGGGTTTTTTTATACAGTAAACTATCATTACGTGACTTTTGTGAATTTAATTATCATTTCGAATTTTTCGATGAGGTCTTCTCACGAGATACGTGATTCCAAGTTTAATGTAAAGTTATTGTCATAAAAATTTTTCATTACGTAAATCAAAAACAACAGTCGCATGTGCCACCAAAAAAATATGAAAATCTTATGTAACGTGTACGATATTTTGATGCTTTAATTAAATCTTATACAACGCAAGCTTCCTGCGCGAAATAAAAGATTCTAGATGCGTGGAATTTGTGACATGGTGAAATCGACAGTGATTCATGTTTTAAGATCCATTTTTTTTCAAACTACAATTATTTTTTCTCAAATTACAATTATTTAATGATTAATTTATAATTCCTGGTATTTTTTCTAGCCTTATTAAGAGACTTTACTGTACATCCTTGAAGTCACATTAACAAAATTTAACTGTACAAAAACTTTCATTTTTTCTCTCCCGCATACACAGATTGAGGTTTCAATGTACGCGATAGTTGAAAGAAATGTTTTCTTTACAGATAACCTATTTTTTCTTTTGCTTCGAGGAATTTTCATTTCCGATTTCGCGACGGCGAGAGAGAATTACTTTATCGTTCGAGAAACGAGATAGCGTATCGCGATTCTCGTCCAAGTGTAAAAAAAAAACAAAGCCAAAGCAGTGACATAAAAGGACTCGCGCTAGAATAGTTGCTCGATAATTGTAATCATGTCGACACTGATGCGGTGTGTCTTCGCGTTCGTGATTTTTCTCGCCGCGGAAAGTGCGGCGGAAATTAAGGATAAGGGATGGTGGAAACATGCCGTGTTCTACCAAATCTACCCCCGGAGTTTCATGGACAGCAACGACGACGGCGTCGGAGATTTGAGAGGCAAATACAATGAAAATCTTTTGGAATTTTTACGCAGTGTTTTTTAGTTGAAGAAAAGTTTATATTGAAGACAGAAAATTTTTTTTTACGTACTAAATTAATTATATTTATTTTCAATTTTACTAATAAGTATATATTTAGTTCATCCTACGAATCGTTAACTATATTTTCATGTCTTGCTATTTTCGAACTGTTCTTCAACCTTCGAAATTTCGAGGAATTTTCTATGGAGGTTTGAGTTGAGTAATTGATTTTCAGAGATAAGAAAATGTTTGATTACCGATGATTTTCGGTAATTTACAATGATTTTAATCAATTCGGTAAATTTTGAAATTCAAGTATGAACTACCTTTTTGTAGTAAATTTATGGTAAAAATACTGGAAACGGTGAAAACTTTTGATTATCATAGTTATTACCCTTTTTTTTAAAATCGTTTACTGTAGTTTCATATTCAATTATTTTGCAATTTGTGTTAAACTTTTGAAATCATGTGGAATTTACTTGGGAATGGTTTTGAGTTGAAGAGTGAGTGATGTTGGAGACAGCAAAATTTTTTCATTGGTTTTTGAGTGTTGCATAGGGATTTTTGATGATTTTTATGAATTTTGTAAAATTCGAAATTTTAATGGTTATAAAATCTGCAGTAGATAAATTGTAAAAATATTTTCAACGTTAAAAACTTCTAGGTATTATAGTTAATGGCCCTATTTTACGAATCGTTGATTATAAATATTTTCATTTTCTGCTATTTTGCAATTTTCGTTTAACGTTTAAGATTTTGAGAAATTTTTGATGAAGTTTCGAGTTGAGTAGTCAATTTTCAGAGATAAGAAAATTAATTTTTCATGATAGAATGTTTCATTTGAATTTCCGATGATTTTTAATAATTTTCGATGATTTTAATAAGTTCGGTAAATTTTGAAATTCGATTGTCTACCAACAATTGCAGTAGATATATTGCAAAAATACTGGCAACGTAAAAAAGTTTTGATTATCACAGTAAATAGTAAATAGTTCATTGTATTTTCTTGTTCAACTATTTTGCAATTTCTGTTCAACTTTCAAAATCATGCGGAATTTTCTTTGGAGAGTTTTAAGTTGAAGCATCAATGATTTTCAGAGATAAAAAATTTTTTCTATTGATTATTGAGTGTTTGATAGGAATTTTAGATGATTTTTATAAATTTGGTCAAATTTGAAATTAAAGCGTGTAGTAAAATCTGCGGTAGATATACAGTAAAAATATTTGCAACGATAAAAATGTCTGAGTATTATAGTTATTAAGTTCATTTATTTATATGCTCAACTATTTTGCAATTTTTGTTGAACTTTTAACATCTTGGTGAGTTTTCTTTGGAGAGTTTTGAGTTGAAGAGTAGGCGATTGTCAGAGATGAGAAATTTTTTTTATTCATTATTGAGTGTTTAACAGTGAGTTTGGATGGTTTACAATAATTTGATGATGATTTTGATTTTTGTAAAATTTTCAATACAAGTGTGTACCAACTTTTTGCAGTAAATATATTCTCAAAATATTGTCAACATGAAAAATCTATGTCCATCATAGTAAATATTCCTTTTTTCGAAATCGTTAGCTGTTCAACTATTTTAGAATTTTATTTCAACTGTGTTGAAAAATCTTCAGAAATTTTCTTTTGAGACTTTTGATTTGAAAAGCAGTATATTTTCTGAAATGTATAATTCTTTATCTTTTTTATAGTTTTTGATAGTTATTTTTGATGATTTTTAATTATTTGATGATGATTTCTATGAATTTGGTAAAATTTGAAGTAAAAATATGTATTAACTTTCTGCAGTAATATATTGTAAAAATACTGACAACGTTGAAAATTAATAATTTTCATAGTTAATAGTCCCATTTTACAAAACGCTTATTGTATATTTTGTATTTTTGTTAAAGTTTTCAAATTTTGAGAAATTTTCTTCGGAGAGTTTTGAGTTGAAAAGTAGTTGATTTTTAGAGATAGGATGATTTTTTTTATCTTAGAGTGTTTCATAAGGATTTACAATGATTTTAATAATTTGTCGAATATTTTTATAAATTAGTTGAGTTTTGAAATTCAAGTGTCTACTATCAATTACAATATATACATTGTAAAAATACTGGCAACCCTCAAAACTTCTGATTACCAAAGTGAATATTTTTTTAGTTAAAATCTTTCACAATATTTTCATGTTCAACTATTTTGCGATTTTCGTTCAACTTTCAAAATCATGAAAAATTTTTTTTGGAGAGTTTTGAGTTGAAGAGCAGTCGATTTTCAGAGATAGAAAAAATTTTTTCTTGATTATAAAACGTTTAATCAAGAATTTTGATGATGATGATTCTTACAATTTCATTAACAAATTTTTTTCTGATTGCTTGTGTCTGTAACAAAATCACCAAAACTCCCAGCAACAATAAAAAAAATCAAAGAAATCTCTTTTCATTCCAAGTTCGTAATTTCGCATGGAAAATATTTTCATGAAAAGCAGCTTAAGTTCACAGTTGAAATCAAAATCTTCGATAATGGCTTCCTCCAGGATAAAAGTATTAACAGTTCTGTTTCGGTAGCGAATTGATGCATGTATACTAACTCGAATAATATTAACTCTCGTCAGTAAAGCGGATCGGCATATGCAAATCTTGTTTTCAGCATTTGTCAGAAGTAAAATGACGCTAATTTCGTGGGAAACGTTAAACACTGTACAATAATTACTGACTCGTAAAATTACATTGCAAATTATCGTAATGAAAATAATAACTTTCTTGTAAACTGTAACTAGTGCTCAAAACATTAGGTTATTATAATTTAGTTGAATATGTATTTTAATATAGTTTTGGAGAATGATATAAATATTATATAATTATATTATATTATATACATTTTACATAATATTATATGACATAATATAATACGTCATATATATTATACTTTATATTATATTATATGTTGAATATATTAGAATATATTATATTTGAATTATTAAATAATATTATATTATTATATTTGTAAAATAACATAAATGATATAAATGCAGTTATTTCACAAAATTTTTAGCTGAGACATTTTTACAGTTCCGCAAAAAAAATACATTAAACTGTATATCCTTGTAGAATAATTTATGAAAATCCTGCCTGATCAGCGAAAACTCACTAAATATACAATGTTCGTACAATACGTGATCAAAAACTTATTAAAGATAAAATTTACAAGGATCGATCGAGTACGTTAATGACGTTAAACTGCTATTTATTGAATAATAGATTACAATGTTAAACGTGATCACTTGAAAACTTGTGTAGAAATAAGCAATCCATTATTGCATTTCGATAACCGAAATTGATTGAACTGATAAATGTCTCGAGAGTTACATGATGCAAGAGACTGTTTATTAGAAAAAAATTGCGATAAATTGATAATCATTAAAATAAATTTAAAGTGAGTCAATATTATTAATGAACATCGTTGTTTGACATAATTGTGCTGAAAAAATCAGTGCAGTGATTCAGATTCGAAAATTTATTATTTTGAATCCAGCATTGTATAAATCAGGAATTTCATGGAAAGGATTTTAAAAAAATGACAGATTTAGAATGAAATGTCGAAAATTTGAAAACTACAGCATGAATTTTCATATTCAAAAATCTGGCTGTTTCGAACAGGAATAACAGCCAAACTAGAACACTTTAAAAACATTGGAGTCGATGCAGTATGGCTTTCGCCCATTTTCGCAAGTCCCATGGTGGATTTCGGTTACGACATAGCGGATTTTAAAAAAATCCATGACGAATATGGGACAATGGGTGATTTCACGTTCATGACGAAAAAAGCGAAAAAACTTGGAATAAGGGTGAGTAACGAGAACAATTTATTTAAGACGTTCAAGGACAGTTTCTACCTGAAATGCATTTACAAAATCGAAGATTTATCATGATTTACTATATAATGTAAGAATGAAAAAGACGTATGATGATGAATAATAAAAATATGACTTCCAAAAATAATGAGAAAATGACAATAATAAATAATAAAATGAGTGAAAATGATCAAAAAAAACAAACAAACAAACAAACAAAACAAAACAAAAAAAACAGTGATACTGGCTTCAGAAGAATTTTGTTATGACAAAATAATAATTATTCATGCTTGGCCTAGTGAAGTAGAAAATAAAAATTTTAGTAATTCTTTCAACATAGTGAATAACGAAGAAAAACTAAAATCTACGAAAATCTTAAAAACTTTGAAACCTAAAACATCAAATTTTAAAAATCTAGGTAAAAAATACATAAAAATTCCAAAACATGTTTCGAGTCTGAAAAACTCTGGAGAAATAACTGGAGAAAAAAAAATTGAGAAAATTTCGAATTCTAGAGCATCGAATTGCAAAAAGCGTATATAGCAATGTATAGAAATACTGGAAAACGATATTTAATCTTACGAATATAAAAAAAATATGAAACTTGAGATAACTGTACAATACTTAGAATTCATGTAGATATTATTTTCTCATGAATCTATAAAACTACTAAAAATTGATCACAGTTGGAATTTCAAATCATCAAAAAAAAATTTAAATTTGAAAAATATTTCAAAAATAATATAAGTTTATTCTAAATATTGAATTGTACTACGCTCCTCCTCCTCATGATCAATAAACACGTAGTACTCCTGTTTAGTGTATACTTACCATAAGCTTTAAAGTAAAACTATTTTTGAATTCAAAAATATTTCCCGCGCATATCCATGCAGGACGGGACCTGCTCTGTCCACCCAGTGTTTCCGGTTTCCATTCTTTTGTTTTGTGTTGAACACACCACAAGTGATCGCGATTTTTATTCGAAAAATGAGTTCGAAAAGCTCAAGTTCGGAAAGTTCAGAGTCGGAGACCGAGCAACGCCTCCGA
>JAPYZL010213829.1:0-10857 GCA_030522825.1 Platygaster orseoliae | reverse complement strand
TCTTGCTTCGTTTGATTATCGACTAGACAAGTTATCAAATTTGATGAAAATTATAAGTGAAATCGAAAGACAGATATGAAGAAAATTTTTTTGAATGAGGTATTTCTCTCAATATAACTTAATTCACGGTGTCCTTTTTCTTGTAATGTATGTAAAAGACTTCCACTTTATAATTCAAAGACTTATTTCACCCATTAGTTTTGTCCGTTCGTTTTTAAAATGATTTAAAAAGTGCAACGCAAGTGCAACGCTTAAGCGTTCCACTTGCGTTGCAAAAAGTTTGGCAGGGAATGTATCCACGTTATAATTTTTTTTTTTTAACTTTCAGTTTAAATAATGTGTTCAAAATAACATATGAAAATTCTTCAATGAATTCATTTGGAAAATTAAGTTAAATATTGAAAACTTAGAGTTAAAGAATTTTTGCAGGCTGAAATTAAGGAACCGGTACCAGAAAATCGAAAATTAGGAGAAGATAAACATGATTCTGAAGTGATTTTCGAGATGGAGACTGGAATGGAAAGACATCCTAAAATAGAAACGGTATAAATGATCAAAAATAATGAAAAGCTGGAAATTATAA
Organism: Platygaster orseoliae; assembly: GCA_030522825.1. Classification (NCBI taxonomy): domain Eukaryota; kingdom Metazoa; phylum Arthropoda; class Insecta; order Hymenoptera; family Platygastridae; genus Platygaster; species Platygaster orseoliae. The sequence continues at coordinate 10,274 of JAPYZL010213829.1, read as the reverse complement.
ATTGAATTTTCAGATGAAAGTAAAATTTCCAAGTCTCAAAACGATTACTTTTTCAATACGAGAAAATATTTTTGCAGGTTAAAATTGAAGAGAAATATTCAGAAGGCAAGCAGGTTTCAGGTTCTATTAAGTTGGAAACAGAAGTAAATAATCGAAATGTGGACGAGAATGTCGGTTCGTTTCATCAAGCAAAGACAAAAAGTGAACAACAATTTACAATTAGGGATGAAAAAGTTCGAAGTGACATTGTACCAAAGTGTACTATTCAAGTGCTAAACTGGTTTGTATAACTTTTACAAATGAAAGATTTTCAAATTTTGGGGGGAATTAATGTGCAGTTTTTTCAAAATTTTCAGCTTTGTCTCAGGAGAGATGTTTGCACCTGTGGAAGAAAAAATTTCTACGGAAAATAGTGAAAAGTTGCCATACAAAGAAAGTTTCAATTCAATTTCTAAGTCTGATGCTCAACTCAAACTGAAACAGTATGATCAGGATTACGAGGTACGAATAATATTATAATAAAATAACATTTTTTATTTCATTACGTTATAATTTTGATATGGGGATGGGAAACTTATCGATATTTATCGATAAAATTTTGATATCGTTAATATCGATATCGATTGTACAGCAACGGCAAAAATCGATATTTCAAGCGTAAACTAAGCAAAATATACATATATGTAAGTATAAATTATAAAAAAAAAAAAAAAAAATCGAAAGTAATGAAAAATGTGAGAAATACGCGAATTTTGAGAATTTCGGAAGTAGCAAACATTCTAAAAGCAAGATTAATCTGAAAAAAAGGAAACTGAAATTTCAGAACATTTGGAAAATTTGAAAGTTCCTAGAATACTTTCCTAGAAAACTTTCAGAATTTCAAAATTTTTTAAAAAATTGACAATATTAGAACTTATGTTGAATTTTATGTAATTAAAAAATTTTGTTGTAATGTCACAAAATTTCGAATTCCTGCGAGTGTAATAATCATCTAAGTTTCCTCCATTAAATAAAGTATATTATTGGAATTTCATCAATATATTTCTAACTTTTTGTAATATATTACACTTGCAGAAATATGGAATTTTGCGAATTTTTTTTCATGAAATACGTATTACGTAGTATACCTATATACGAATCGATATTTATCGATATATTTGATATAAATTCAATAAAACATCGATCTTATCGATATTTGATTTTATTCGATATTTCCCATCCCTATTTTAAAGCAAAATGCAATTTAAATCTTATTTACATTATTGCAGAGGAAATTCGAAACAAAATTTGTGGAAGAATATTAAAATGTTATGCAATCTGAGGAGGAAGAGAAGAAAGTTGATTCTTGGAAACGCTTGACAGTAATTTCAAATGGGAATGTTGTGATGCCAAAAGCAAATGCAGTCCATTGACAAGCTGAAACAGATTGGCAGATTTTCGAATATCGATTGTAATAGTATTTAATTTACGTATTTCATCTTTTTTTTTAAATCGATTTCAAATATTTGTGAAGTGTCTTTTTTGTAAAACCGATTTTCTACACATTTTGAGATTTTGAATTTCAATTGCTTCGTTCCAAAGTTATTTTCAAGCCTTTCAAGATTATTTGCGAGAATTGATAGTTTTTTTTAAGATATTAGCTTTTAAGAAGAACCAAATTCGTGATTGAGAGAATTTTTGTTTTATGTCGTGGAAAGTTTTGACATATTTTCTCTCGCAATTATTGTTCGGCATTTTTCAATTTTGTTTTATAAGTAACTAAATCTGTATAACTTTCGCCGTTATTTTTACGTAAATTAGGCACGTGCGGCACAGCTTTTGTAAGAAAATTTAAATAAAAATGTTCGCATGTTAATGTACTTTTGGGTTATTCACTACGACAGTCTTTTGAACACATCCTTAAAAAGTGAAGCAGAAAAGAAGAAAATAGCGGATCAAAAATGGAACATGCAGTGGTATAGGGGTGAAAAAAAGGAATTTTCAAACAAAAATAATAAAACTTGTTGTGCTATGGATACATTTATTTTTTCAAATTTGATTATTCATCGACATTTTTTAGAATCCGGGAAACTCAAATTTTGATTAAAAAAGGTAAAATTTTCCTATTGGAAAGTCGTCAGTGCAATAATAATAATTTTTTTTTTATCAATTCTGTAAAAAAGGTTGTGTTTATTACACAAGGTGTCCGATATTTTCATATACAAAAAAAGGCAGATTCCTTGCAAAAATTGAAGATTTTTTTTCCTTGCTATTTTTCCATAAAATTCAAAATCAAAAGTTATTCAAGTTTGAAATGTATAATTAATAAATGTACTTTTCCGACAAGTTGGGATAAAAACCATTGACCAAAATTTTCCCATTAATTTTCTGAGTCGAAAAGTAATTTGCCACTTATTACAAAACTAAAAACCAAAAAATACAGGGTGTACCAAAATCCCCGTATCAAAAAGAAATCCAATATTCCTTTTTGAATTTCAAGTCAAAAAGTCCTTTGCCACTTTTCGCAAAACTCAAAATCAAAAAAGTTATTCAAGTTTGAAATTCAAACAGAAAACTCGAGGAGTGAGGATAAAAACCATGGACAAAAAATTTTTCTGAATTTTCTTCGTATTTTTCTGACCCAAAAAGTCCTTTGCCACTTTTCGCAAAACTCAAAATTAAAAAAGATATTCGAGTTAGAAGTTTCAACCAATCAGATTTCAAACTCGAATATCTTTTTTCATTTTGAGTTTTATGAAAAGTGGCAGAGGACTTTTCGACTCAAAAAAATATGAAGAAAATTTGGTTAGAGTTTAGTTTGTGGTTTTTATCCCCACTTGTCAAAAAAGCGAATTTATTGTTTAAATTTCAAACTTGAATAACTTTTTTGATTTTGAGTTTTGTAAAAAGTGGCAAAGGACTTTTAATTCGAAATTGAAAAAGGAATATTGGATTTTTCTTTGGTACGGGGATTTTGGTACACCCTGTATATTCGATTTGAAAGTTTTAACCAATATTCGTTAAATTTAAAACTCCAGTGATTTTGATTCTCATAAAAACCCTCCTTAAAAAAAATTTTCTTTGTAAAATTTCATTTTTTGCAGAAATTCTTATAAAAAAATGTTTTCATAAATTTTGGTTTTACAAAAAGTTAAATAACGTAATTTCATAATTAGAAAAAAAAACTTATGAGGGTAAGTATTTATTTTAGCCGGAAAAAAAAATTAAGTTCGCAGCATGTGCGCGAAATTCAAATTTCGCTATATATAGATATATATGATCAATTGATAATATGTATCTATATATAACAAAATTTGAATTTCGCGCGCGTGCTGCTAACTTAATTTTTTTTTCGACTAACCTAACCTACCCTCAAATTTATAAAAATTAGAATGTTTCGTAAGATTCGAATTTTTTTTATAGAAATATCAAATTTTATTAAAAATGTACGGTTGAAGTTTTTCTATCAAAAAATTTTTAGTTGCCCAATATTTTCGCTTCGTACAAATTCAAAACCTGACGAACCTGACTATCTCCCTCTCTTTCTACCATACAACTCATCACAAACACACGTTGTGATTCACAACGAGTCCTTACATAACGTTAACGCTTACCGGAACCTGCTTACGCTTCGTGCATAGTTGCATACGTCTTCCGTCTTCTATGTTTACCTGAAATTCGTCATATGTAATAATAAACATTTAACCCGGGCTTGTAACAATGACTGAGAAAGAAATAACGCAACCTGTCACTTTTTGCAATCATTGAAAATTCCATTCCGAAAAAAGAAACATTTCCCGAAAACGTGTAACAAAAATAATTAGTGTTCGGAATACGCGTTTTGCTAACGTTTCAACGAATTTCGTCAAGTACATGATTTTTCGGCTTCGTAAAGTTTGATAACGCTAAGCACCTGAAAACTTCGAAAGTTCGAGACTTTTCTTGATGGAGAGATTTTGATAAATTAGCAAAATGGTTTTTGAGTCGATTGTTACAGAACTTTTAAACAAGTTTTTAGGGGAGTACATAGAAAACTTGGATTATTCCCAGCTGAAGCTGAGTTTGTGGGGAGGTAAGGCATAAAATGAAGCACATGTTTTTTTGATCAAAAAAGTATAAATCTTATCGTGAATTTACAGAATTTTTTTGACACTGAATGTCAAAATATTGTGAAAGCTGTCATTAAACTTGTCAAAATCAGTGTCGTAATTTTCTGAGATAATAAAAATGTTGACAATATTTTACAAACGTTTGCGAAAATTTTGTAAAGTCGTCGAGTAAAAAAATACTTACCAATATTTTTAAGAAATCAAAAATTTAGTTTTTGTAAAATGAAATTTAATTTTATAGTTTGTAAAAAAAATTTTTTGTGTTTTGTAAATTTTTATTTTTGTGAAGAGTTTGATATTACACAATTTTGTAACCCTAAAATTTTTCACTTTTCATTTATTCATAATTATAGAATAGTTTTGTAGTTGGTAATTATTCAAATTTTTATATTGAAACATTTTTAGCTTTTTTCGATTGACAATTTAAAACCTAAATTACAAGTTGGAATTTCAAATTCCAGTTTTTATTTTAATCAATGAACTGAATTTAAAGACATTTTCAGGACTAAAATATTTTTTTACATATTTCAACCTTTTGAAAAAAATACATATTTTGGTTATTTTCGATTTTTCATACATATTTCAACCAAATTTTGTGAGAAAATAATGATTTTTTAACAGGATGTGCAATTTTTTTGTTGCAAAAAAAAATCAAATTCAAAAAAAATTTTCTAATTTTTTAATCCGAAAACTTTTAAAATAATAGTTTATTTTTTTATTATTATTATTTATTATTTTTTTTATATTATATTTTATATTATTATTTTATAACTTTACTATTTAATTATAGTTATATTTTATATTATTATTAATTAACTTATTTATTTTTCCAATTATGTATAAATTTATATCATGCCTATACCCATAGAATAATGATTCATAAAATTAACTTATTTATCAATTATAATTAAGTTACTCGTTTTCAAAAATGTTGAAAGTAATTGAAAAATTCAATCATTTTTGAATAAGAGTTTTGAACATTTTTAAATCTTTGAATTTTTAAACTTTTAGCTGTTCTATGACTATTTACCCCCCCCCCCTCCTTTCTCTTCATTTGCATAAAGCTATTATTGTTCTTGGAGAGAATAATTTTAAAATGAGAACAATAAATGCAATCATTCTCGGAACATGAAGTGTTCTAGTCTCATGACATCATTTTCTATTTATGTGATGATGGCACTGATGATAGTAAATCTTGAATAGGTGTATTGAAATATTTCTCAAAATTCAATGTTTATGATAAGATTAGATAAATGCTAAGAAACAGATTTTAATCATTTTCTTGTACATCCAAATTTGTTGTCATATATATTTGAAAATTTCGACATTCAGTTTGTGCAGTAATGCATAATTATAAATTATGCTGAACGTGGAAAAATTTTGATAAAAATATGGAAACCATAATTGAGAAAGAATTTTAAAAGTTATTTTCATATAAAAAAATTATGGTTGGGGAATTTATTCATGATAATCAGGGCAACCAAAAATATTTATTTAAACAACAAATTTTTGAATAAATATTTCGGCAGTTTTTGGCGGAACAAAAAAATTTTGCCACTTCTAGATTTTATGTAAATATTTTGCAGTTTTTCATTTTTAATCCTAAATATTTTCAACAATTTCTTAATGTAAAAAATATTTCCTTTTAATGCATGTTTCGCCATTTTCTTTTTCTTTAATTTGCATTTAATTATTTTCAAATAAATTAAAAATGAAAAAAGAGAGATAAGAAATTAAAAATAATAAATTAAAAAAGAAATTTTTTTTCAATTTTCTTTTTCTTTAATTTGATTTGTTTCATTTCATTTTCTTTAATTTGCAGTTTGAAAATTACCGAGAAATCATTCGAGATGTCACATATTTATAAATTAATAATCTGTTTATATTTCAAAAAGTTTCCACTAAGTCAAAAAATTAAGCAACTTTGAATAGTTTGCCACTTTTGTTATTAATTTTATCAACAATTTCAAAATTGACAATAAGATAACTAATATTACAAATCAAATAAATAGTTTTGACCAGAATAAAAAGCACTGATTTGTTTTGCAACTCACCTTATGATGAATAAACATTTTTTTTACGAACTCAAAATTTGTTTACGTAAACTCATTTTATATACAATATGTGAATTACACCTCACAATTTAATATTTCAACAGTTTTTTATAAGAGTTTTTAAAAATGTAAAAGAAGTAATAATATTAAAATTCAAAAATAACAAAAAACAAATGGAAATAAAAAATATTATAAAATAAATGATTACTACACCAATCCATGTATAACATTTAATGATTTTTTTTAGTTTTTTTTTCAATACTATAACAGAATTTCGAATAGTTAAATTTTACACAAATTACACTATTTTATAGTTATAATCAAGGCAACCAAAAATATTTATTTAAAAAACGAATATTTAAATAAATATTTTGGAAGTTTTTGGCGAAACAAAAATATTTCCCCACTTTCGGATTTTTCGTAAATATTTTAAGGTTTTCATTTTCAATCCCAAATATTTTCCACAATTTTGACTATGAAAAATATTTACTTCTTATGCATGTTTCGCCATTTTCTTTTTCTTTAATTTGCATTTATTTCTAATTTTTATTTATTTTTCATTTAATTATTTACAAATTAAATAAAAAATGTAAAATTCAAAATAAAAAAATTAAATTGAAAATGTTCAAAAATGCAAATTAAATTCAAAAAAATTTAAACGAATTCAAATAAACCATATTAAAAATGCATATAATTTGCATTCTATTTTAATTTTCTTTAATTTAATTCATTTCATTTTCTTTTATTTCCAGTTTGGAAATACTGAGAAATTATTCAACATGTCACATGTTTACAGATTCATAATCTGTTTGCATTTCAAAATATTTACATTTATAAATATTTCTTGCCTACATAAATATTTCCTTGTTTTTTAATGCATAAATAAATAAATATTTTGCATTTTATCGTAAATAATTTTGGTTGCCCTGATGATAATTATTTCATGAAATGTCTACATTTTTATGCAATTTTAAGAAAGGAAAGTTTATTGTTGAAATTGGAAACAAAAAAATTCTATAGATTTGGCGAATCTGTACAAAATTTAAAATTATAAATGAATAAACAATAAGTAAAGCTTGATAATATAAGGATATAATAAAATATTTTTTCTATATTTGCAGGTGATGTGGTACTTACAGATCTTCTTATAAAAGAAAGTGCCCTCGATGTCTTGGATTTACCAATAAAATTGGAATATGGAAGACTCGGTTTGTGCAATTTCAAAAATTGGCGTTCCCCCAAATTTTCAGCAATTTATTCTGTACTTAGTCAAACACATTTTAAATACATCACTTTACATTTTTGGATTCATGAGTAAAAAATCTTTTGAGATTTACTTCCTTGCCATTTTTCATTCCACAAATTTTCAAAAAATTTTTGATATGTGTTTTTTCGTCAGACAAAATAAAAAATGAATAAATTTCATTATTTATTTATTTATTTTTTTATAAACTTTTAGGCAAACTCGTGCTTAAAATTCCATTCAAGGACATGTGGAATGGACAAATTGACGCCATCATTGAAGAACTTTTTCTGCTCGTCGTTCCAGCCAACCAAGTCAAATATGACGCTGAAAAGGAAGCAAAAACCCAGCTCGAGTCGAAACGAGCTGAGCTTGCAAAAGTGGCGAAGCAGAAAGAAATGGAAAAACTGAAATGTAACAGCTTTTTTTCTCTTCTATACGAAAATCAATTTGTCTACCAAAAAATTACATATTCGAGAGTTTACTGATTTACTTCAATATAATTTTCTGAAATTTTCAAATGTGAATTGTATTTTTCAGTTAATGAATTCGTTTTCGTTTGAACGAGTTTTTTAAATTATAATAAATCAAATTAAAGTAAATCAAATTTAAAATTATTTATTTATTACTTTTTACCATAGCACAAGAAAAAGTCGATGACTCAATGATGGAAAAACTTGTGGCTCGTATGATAAAAAATATACACGTCGAAGTAAAAAAAATTCATCTGAGGTACGAGGACCAAGTCACCTTCAAAAATCATCCGTTTTCCGTGGGATTCACTTTAAACAGATTTGCCCTGGAAAGTTGTACCGATTCCTGGTTAACAACCGGAAATTTAAAGGATATGTACGCGATACAGCAAATTTTCAAAGTTAGTACCATTCATTACATTGAGAAATTTTATGCTGTTGACATGAAATATTTTCAATAGTATTTACGCTTAGAAAAATAAAAAATTTTTTTTCAGCACACATAATTTCAAGGCAAATTTTTTCTCTGAGAGAGTTTGGTATATATTAATAAATTACATTTTTTAATTTTATTTTTTTACATACATTTCGCATTTTTTGTAATGCAAAAAATTGTCTTTTTTGAATTACTCTGTCATTTATCTGTTTTGAATTACAAATTTTGAATATACTAGAATGGAAAAATAATCTGATTTTACTATTCGAGATTGAATGATTGTAAAATCAACTGTTTAGGTCAATAAAGCTTTCCATTTAAACTTTGAAGTGCGAGAAGGACACACCTATTCGAGCAATGTGCTAAAAAGAGAGAAAAGATAAAACAAATTGTTGAATAAATCGTTTTTGCGACCTAATTTTGCAAAACCCCGAGACACGTGAATCTTTAAATTTAGCGTAGATTTCATTTTTGCTTCTACATTCCGATATCAAAATTTGTGTTGCACAGTGTTCTTTATCTTTTATTATTTACCATTTTATTATGTTATTTTTGAAGTATTTGTGGGATATTAAAAATTATCTTGAATTTTTATGTTGATAATCAGGGCAAGCACAAATATTTATGATAAAATGCAAAATATTTATTTATGCATGAAAAAACAGGGAAATATTTATGATAGGCAAGAAATATTTATAAATGTAAATATTTTGAAATGCAAACAGATTTCTCGGTATTTTCAAACTGCAAATAAAAGAAAATTAAATGAATTAAATTAATGAAAATTAAAATTGAATGCAAATTATATGCATTTTTAATTTAATTTATTTGAATTTATTTAAATTTTTTTAAATTTAATTTGTATTTTTGAACATTTTCAATTTTATTTTTTCATTTTGAATTAAACATTTTTTATTTAATTTGTAAATAATTAAATGAAAAATAAATAAAAATTAGAATTAAATGCAAATTAAAGAAAAAGAAAATGGCGAAACATGCATAAGAAGTAAATATTTTTTATAATCAAAATTGTTGAAAATATTTTGGATTGAAAATGAAAACCTTAAAATATTTACGAAAAATCCGAAAGTGGCGAAGTATTTTTGTTCCGCCAAAAACTTCCAAAATATTTATTTAAATATAATTTTAACTATTCAAAATTCTGTTATAGTATTGAAAAAAAAAACTAGAAAAAATCATTAAATGTTATACATGGATTGGTGTAGTAATCGTTTATTTTAGAATATTTTTCATTTCCGTTCAGTGGCGTAGCTAGGGGGCGAGGGGGGCGGTCGCCCCGGGCGCAACGTTTTGGGGGCGGCAAAAAGATGTTAGTTTTCAATGCAATTTACAAAGTGCAAAAAAAATTTTAAATCAACAAAAATTCTGATTTTTTTAAGATTATTGACAGACTGTCAATAATCACTAAGCATCAAATAATCAATAAATACATGTAGAATTTACTGTCAATGACCGTAAATTCTACACGTGTTTTCATTCTTTTTAATTTTTAGAAATTTTTACATGATGCAAATTTTTTTCAACTTTACAAGTTTTATGGAAATTAGTAAAATTCAATGAGCCTTTCTTTCAATTTTTGAATACTTTCCATTTTTTTTTTTAGATTTTTAATAAAAAAGAAAAAACTCTACCATGTGTATTTTGAAAAAATATTACCAAAAACACAATCTCCAAATGTGAAAACATTCTATGGAATTATACGAATTGTTGCAATTGTCTTTGTCATTTTCAATGTATATAAAAATTTATGAAATTTTTTAATCCATTCATAACACGAAATATAAATACTATTGTCCTTCAAATAACATTTTTCCAACTTATTAGGATTTTTCCATATTCTTTCATAATTTTTAGGTTTTTCCGATTGATTAAAAAATGTGGGAAAATATCATCATGTATATTTCGAAAAAACATAATAAACACGATCTACAAGGTTTAAAAATGATTTATGAAATTCTA
>JAPYZL010213828.1:0-12037 GCA_030522825.1 Platygaster orseoliae | reverse complement strand
CTGATGGGGATTACTTTGAAGGGGACAAAATAGATATTCATGAATAAATAAATAATTCTTGAAAAAGCATGAAATTCGCGATACTTTTTGAACAAACCTCGTATTATAACAAACATTTTCATGTCTAACCTTATGGCATGAATCACTCTTGTAAAGTTCAGCCCTTACTGAGCGCATGCGAAAAATTTGGTTTTGTTTTGGTTTTTGCTAGTACTTTCTGACTAGAGCACTAACCTCTCAAATTTACGTTGCAAATGTTTTTTTTTGTGTACATTTGAACAATGAAAAAAATATTTAATTTTCAGGATAAAAAAAAATTAAAAAAAATTTTTTTTTCGAAAAAAAGTTTAAAAAAAAATTAATCCGAAAGCAAAATTTTTTTGGAAATAGTACATTGTGTGTTAAGGGGCGAAAACAGCCGATTGGAATGAGGGTGGAGTTCGCCGCCTTCGCTTCGCTCAGGCGGCAAACTCATCAACAGATTTAATTAACAGCAAACAGATTATTGAGTAACATTGGGTGAATCTGGGTCAAATACTTCTACTTCTGCATATAGGATCCCGGCTGGGCCCAGAGTCTGGTCCAGTTGAAACCTCAAGATTTGTTGCAGGCGCGGCTCAGAAACTTGTGATATTTTTCAAATATTGCAAAAAATGATGCTTATAACTAATTTCTTATTTAAATCATAAAAAATTGAGCTACCGATGGAAAAAATTGAAATTTCATAGATAAAAAAAAGTAGTCCTTAACTGGGATCCAACTAGAGTTGCTTGAGTAAGTGGTGGAGACTTTACCGTTGAGCCACTCAATCTTATGTTATATGTTTTTTAAAATCCTTCACGTCCACGGAAATTTTATTAACACATTATAAAAAAAAATTGTAGAAAGTTGATTACTTACTGCGATTTTGGTTTCGAGAACGATACGGGTATGAATGAAAAGATGCGTTTTTGCATGCGCAAACATACGGGAACATATTTTTCATCACTATGGAAAAAAATCTAAAATACTTTCAATCAAAAAAAGCTGGAGAATATTACCCAGAATTTTCAAAAAACGTTTTCATTTGATTCATCAAAGCGTAGCAAGAAAAATTAATTTTTGGAAGAATTAAGTCAAAGATCGAACTACTCTGGATCAAATCTCGATATCAGTAAGCTATAGCCCACCTGGGTCTTAGGTCTATAAGACCTGAGCCCAGAACCTGGATCAAAATTAGGGTATTTCTACTTTCGCATTCAGGTGAAGATCTGGCCCAAAATTCTAGGCTGAATCTGAACCATGAATTGGTCCAGTCTGGGGCAAGGATTTTGACTGCACTTTGCAGCATCCTCCCTGGACCAATTCTAGACCACAATTCTGGTACCCAGGAACTGGGGCTGATCTAGTCTCTAGGCTTGGTTTTATGGGTTGGTACTAAAGATTAAAAACACGCACTATAACGCGACGCCCACATTGAAGTGATCGAAAACAAATCGCCGGTCGGAAATGCACGTCTTTCGTGTTTGTTTTCAGGTGCCAGAAACACCTTTTATGTGCGTGTTTTACAAAAAAAAGTTTTTTTGGAAACAAACAGTTTTGAGAAAAAAAAGTTTCATTTTTAATAAAAAACGCGATATTTATTGAAATAAACATTAGTACGTTTGCTATATATTTCCTATCAATTTACTACACACCATGTTGAAATCACTGGTCGCGTCATACGACGCCATTAGCTACATTGAAATAGTTATTTTCATCACTCTAACCTCAAACTAGAAATTTAGACGTGACTTTGAGGCTATTGTGATGAAAAATTACGTTCGCAATCGTGACCTATCGTCAATTTTGGCTTTACCTATTTTGTCCCTCGCCTTCGGCCCGGGCAAAAACATACGGATTCGCCAAAATTGACTCTAGCTCCCGATTACGAAAATAACTATTTCGTAATCGGAAGCTAGAGTCAATTTTGGCGAAGCCATACGTTTTTGCCCGAGGCGAAGGCGAGAGACAAAATAGGTAAAGCCAAAATTGACGATAGGTCACGATTGTGAACGTAATTTTTCATCACAATAGCCTCAAAGTCACGTTTAAATATCCAGTTTGAGGTTAGAGTGATGAAAAAAATATTTCGGGTCAGCCACAATTTCGTCAAGCATAGTTACGATTTCGACCGGACTCATTCCGATCCAATGAAAAAATACCGAAATCCAAAAACGTCTACTGTTTCAATAGAAGTCATTCGGTTTTCTCCCGTGACTATAACGATTAAAATCGGAATGCACCGTCAGTAACTATCACGTTGCCAATCGTAGCGTCTCAGTTCGAAAACGGAATATTTCCTGTACAGATCTGAGCGTTTCCGTCCAAAATCTGTGCACTTCCGGCAACGTCGTAAATGATACCCTCGTAAATCAATCGATGCCATGTTAACCTCACAAAAACAACATTCAACTGTCAAGTTGTTGTGTTTTGGTGCTAAATGCAACTTTTTCCACAGACAGTAACCATTCTGGTCGCGGTATTAACCGCCCCGAAATTTTTTTCTCAGTGTCTAATATCCGCAGTTTTGTCCCTGGTTGTATGTCAGTACTATAGACTACCCCTAAGTACTTAAGATTAAAAACAAGCACTAAAACGCGACGCTGACTTCGAAATAATCGAAGCCAAATCGCCGGTTGTAAAAGCACGTCCTTCACGTTTGTTTTCAGGTGCGGAAGCACGTTTTTTGTGCGTGTTTGGAAAAAACAAAAGTATGTTCTACATAGTAAGTAAATAATAGAAAAAAAATGGATAAATCATATAGTAAAAACATATTCAAGAATAGTTGCACAGCTGTTCACTTTTCCGGCCTAGGCCGGAAAAGTAGTACTATATGTTTCAAAAGGCTACTTTGTGGAAGCTGCCTGAGTACGGAATACTGTATTTTGCGGAAAGTTTTGCAAAAAATAACTTTATGTACATGTACGGAAATATTCCGTAAATTTTTTCACTTCGTAAAGTTCAAAGTTAAAAAGTCATTACTTGAATAATTGTTATTGAAAAATATTTGTTTGTGGGATTTGGATCTTTTTTGCATCAAAAAGAAATCACAAATCATATCTCTGTAAATCGAACAATGACTTGGATTAAAAAAAGTATTTTTGCTTGACATAATAATACATTAAAAATATTTTTTTTAAGAATAACTTGTCGTTTAAGGAAGAACTTGACATTATTGTGTTTGAAATTCATCATTAATTATTTTTTTTTTTAATTTTTTTTGTGGAAATGTGTCATGATTTGTTATGTTTAATTTAATTAAGATTTCAATGTGACGTCTCTGTGAGAATATTAACCTTTTATTTATACGTAACGTTCTTGTAAAAATGTACAGATAAGTTATCGTAAAAAATGTGTGTGTGTGTGTGTGTGTGTGTGTGTGTGTGTGTGTGGGTGTGTGTGGGTGTGTGTGGGTGTGTGTGTGTGTGTGAAAGTTATCATGATTTGCATTGTCCAGGTAAATTTTCTGAAAAAATGTAGGCACTAGTTTCTATGTTCAATTTGAAATCTTAAGGAGCAACATCTCATTCAAAAAGAAATCTGAAAAATTCCCGATTGAGGAACAAGTAGTGTACTTGATTTTATCCAATGAATTTTCAAAACTGACAAATTAAAACGTTATTGGTGTAAAGTTAAAAAAAAAAATTTGCTACTATCAATGATATCTGAATCGGTAATTATTTCGTGAAATCGCAAATAAGACAATAAACATAAATGTAGGGGAGAGCGGGGCGAATCATGACATTTTTCGTTTAAGAATTTATTCCCGCTTTATAATTCAAGAAAAAAAAAAGTGAAAGCGGTTATTTTATCCTTCATCCTTCTAGTATTCATGTATTTTTTTTCGTTTGTCTCTCAAACATTCATACTTGAATAAATCGTGAATTATTTTATAGTGTCTTGTGTCACGATTCACTCCGGTAGCGGGGCGAATCGTGACACCTGGTCAGTGGTAATTTATACACATTTTCCATTTGTTTTAATGACTTTTCATGATACTAAAAAACTTCAAACTCGAAAATTTTTTTTGGTTTTGAATTTTGTGAAAAGTGAAAAAGGAATTTTCTACTCAGAAAAATATGAAAAAAATGTTGTTCAATTTTGACTTGTTTAAACTGGACCACCCTGTATATTTTATATTTATGTATATATAGGAATCATGGGCTGATGAATTTCGATGGTTTTGTGCATGTTCGAATTTATATTGGAATTTGGTACTATTTGAGACCTGCTCACAAACTGGACATTCACTTTAAATCGTGTCACGATTCGCCCCGTTGTGTTTTTCCATCATCAGTGGTACGAAAAAAATATTTCATAAAAAGATGCATTAATGCAGATTAAATATAGTATTGAAAATCGTTTAGGGATCATAAAAAACTCACCTTTTCATATTTTGGTGCAACTCGATTTTTGCAGGAACAAAATTACACAGAAAGTGAAAAATTACTTTTCCAGCTACAAAACGGTTTTTCAACCCCTGACAACGAAATAAAGTAGATTGGAATCTCTAACTTTTTAAAAAGATAGAGGGCGTTAAAAGCTATCTACATTCCGGTGGGAAATTTTTTATCTGCCGCTAGTTTTGAAATTTGTAGAAAACAAATTTTTCATCGCGTCACGATTCGCCCCGCTCCCCCCTAATTGAAAAATGAGAAAATCTCTAATGTTGTTTTTTGTATTTTTTACAAAATATGTGATTAATCTATGGATAATAATATGTGAATCAAAAAAATGTAACAACCCATTGTAAGTGTAAATAACGAGCGATGAAAAAGATAGTAAAACAACATTACACACTTTTATACACGAACTATCGAATCGACACTTCTCAAGAAATCGTGAATTCTAATGAAATCATGTGCCTTATGCTACATTTTAAATTTGCGAAAAATTGTTGAAATGAATTGTTTAATTAAATGATTTTGATGATTTCGGTATCGGATTTGTAATCAGCGACTTGGAAAACCATGAACGCCATGGCTTTACGCCAACTTTCAATTTTGCGTAAAATTGTTGAAACAAATAGTCAAACTACATGATTTTGATAATTTCCATATCAGACTTGTAATCAGCGCGCTCGAAAACTGTGAACGTTGTGCACTTTACGCAAACTTTTAAATTTGCAAAAAATTGTTAATACAAAGTATTTTATTAACTTATTTTTATGATTTAGATACCAGATTTGTAATCAGCGCCCTCGAAAACCATGAACGGTGTGCGCTCCACGCCATCTTTCAAATTTACAAAAAATTGTTTGAACAAAATTTCTTATCAAATGATTTGGATGAATAAGATACCAGATACGCAATAAGCGACCTCAAAAACCATGAACGGTGTGCGTTTTACGCCAACTTTTACATTTGTAGAAAAATGCTTGAATAATTCGTTTGATTAAACTAGTTGAACAAAAGTGATGTAGAAATTTTAATCATCGCCCTAAAAATTCTAAAATCACATTCACTTTTTACAAAAACATACCTCTCAGCAAAATTACAAACAAGATTTTTCTGGTAGCAAAATGTAATTTCGTTATAATTTGTTGAAATAAACTGTTTGGACGAATTAATTCTGCAGCATGTTTTTTTTTTTTTTTTTTTTTCATTGTACGCGTTCCCATGGTCTCGGTAAAAACACATTTGAATTTACGACTATTGAAATCACTAGTGCCACGGCGTGAGCAATGTTTGCGATGGTAAAGATAGCGGCGAAACGACATCACCATAATAAACCGAGTGTTCCTGAACGAATTCTGATTTAGCCCTCAGTGAAAAATATAAACCCTCGCCCCCTCTACGAACATCACTAACGTATAAAAGCTAGAATTATTAAAAATGACCCTTCTAATGAAAAATATTAAAAACTTTTACCTCCTGATGCAACTTCCCTATTAACACACAATATTCAAGGAACGTACCAGAAACGATGAAAAAATGTCCTCAGAATATGCTAATGTTCAAGTAGTTGCCCATAAGGCCAATGGTAAAAGAAATATCTCAAGAATATTCTTGCAGAAAATTTTAAAATGATCTCGGAAAATATTTTTAGGATATTTCGTTTAACCCCGTAGGAAAATCTTCCATAGATTTTCCATGGAAATTTCCATAAGAATTTCCATACAAATTTCCATAAGAATTTCCATTGAATTTTCCAATGGAAAAGTCTATGGTTTTTCGGCCTATGGAAATATTTCCATTGAACTTTTGACTTGGTTTTCCATTGAATTTCCATTCATGCCCTTACGAAAAAAACAGTCAAACTGAACCAAAAAGAAAAAAAAAATTGTTTCGAAGTTTAAGCATTTTTCACTATGTTGTTATTAATTTATGCATTTTATCCTGGAAGTGATTTCACAATTTAACTTATAATTAGCAATAATTCTGTAGGAAAATGTTCCATAGAATTTCCATAGAAATTTCCATAAGAATTTCCATAGAAATTTCCATAAGAATTTCCATTGAATTTTCCTATGGTTTTTTTTCCTATGGATATTTTTCTGTTGAACTTTTTCCTTGGTTCTCCATTCATGCCCTTACGAAAAAAACAGTCAAACTGAATCAAAAAGAAAAAATAATTTGTTTCGAAGTTTTGGGCATTTTTTACTATGTAGTTGATTTATGCATTACCTGGAAGTAATTTCACAATTCAAATTATAATTAGATATGTATCAGATTTAAACATCAGAAAAAAAGTTTGCTGGAGACGGGACGCGAACCCGGGACTTACCCATGTCAACACCATGTATTTATCCACTCGACCATTGATTAACCGCAGTCTTTGTAGCTAATTGTTTATTATATTTTAAGAACTTACACTGGTCAAGTAGATACTGAAGAATCGAAAAAAAAAGGAAGTACATATCGTTCATTTTTGTCGGTTTTCTAAAATGGTTAAAAATGTATTAGAAAAATTAACTCAGAAGTATGATTCTCTATTTTTCCGAAGTTTTGGAAACATTTTGAAAAAAAAAGGTTAGAAAAAGCTTTTGGATGAACTTTATTAAGCTCATTCCACATAAAAATTTTCAAAAACGTTTTATAAAATTTTTGTTTATACGTTTAAGCTAAAAAATAACGAAATATCATGTCAAAAAAAACATTTGTGATATATGTATGATAAAAACTTGAAAAATGATTTCATACACTGAGAAAAATTTTCATAGTGTTATCAACTGCATGTGAATTTGGGATATGAGCATCAATATGTTGAACTTTCTCGAAACATTTGCATGTAATACGTCCAAAAACGTTTCCAACGGTCTTTCATTGAAACATTTCAGATAAAAGATTACAGAAACATGTAAAAAAAACCCCTGTTAAATTTATAAAATGAAAACTCGCGCGAAGGTTTCACGAATATTTCATTAAAAAATGTTTTTTTTTTAATTTTATAAGGTCGACTTCATAAAAAACAAAATTTTAATGAAAAATTTCTGGTTTTCATGAAAATTTTGCCTTTTTTTATGAAAATCAAAATAACTTAAGTAGTGTTAATTGACATTCGAGTTAACTGTGAAATAATTAAAGTTAGACTGTCAACACTCAAATTCACTTTGAAACAGTCAAATTTCGACTGTTTGCAGTCAAATTTTGTATCAACAGTCAAATTGATTATTGACAGTGAAATCGACTGTAAGACAGTCAAATGTTGACTGATGTTGACAGTCAAATCGATTGTAAGACGGTCAAATTTTGACTGTTTTTTTCGTAAGGGTGCACATACAATTTCCTTCCACTTTGCATAAGATTTCCATCGCATTTCCATACGATTCCATCAAAAAAATGTGTATAAAATTTCTCTCAAGAATCATTTCAATGGAAAAAAAATTTTTCTTTCGTTTCCATTTATAAGAAATTAATGGAAAATTTTTCCATTTATCAGCTGGATGGAAAAAATTTCCTTTCGGACTTACCATTGCAAAACGTATGGAAAATTTTTTTCATTCATCAGCTCAACGACAAAAATTTTCATTCGGTCTTACGAATGGAAAAAGTATGGAAAAAATTTTCCATTCATCAGCTGTATGGAAAAAAAATTTCCCTTCAGACCCACCAATGGAAAACGTATGGAAAGCTTTTTCCATTCATCAGCTCTATGGAAAAAAATTTCCCTCCAGACCCACCAAGGGAAAACGTAGGGAAAAATTTTCCCATTCATCAGCTCTATGGAAAAAAAACTTCCCTTTAGACCCACCAAGGGAAAACGTATGGAAAAATTTTTCTATTCATCAGCTCTATGGAAAAAAAATTTCCATTCAGACCCATCTATGGAAAACCTATGGAAAATCAATGGAAATAAATTTTCCATTGAACTTCTATGGAAATTCTATGGAACTTTTTCCTACGGGACATTGGTCTTATGGGCAACTACTTGGACATGAGCATATTCTGAGGATATTTTTTTCAATATTCTTGGTACATTCCTGGAATATTGTGTGTTAATAGGGTTATATGATATACGATGTCTACAAAAATTATGATGTTTTTACGTAGTAAACAAAACTTCATTATGTACGTTGTTGAACAATCTTAACAGTAGTTGCGAGTAAACGTAATGAAAAAACTAAAATAAAAAAGCAATCTTAACGCAATAGCTAGAAAAGGTAATAAAGAAAATAAGTTACAAAAGCATTAAAATCAGTAAAGAATTATTTTGCGAGGAAAGTTTGACACTGTTAATTAATCGAAGTAGAATATATAATACTTGGTTAAAAAATATCATCGTTATATGTAAACCGAAAAATTTGAAATGTTTTTAAATATAACACATTGTCTACGAAAAACATTAATAGGTTCAATTAGAGATAGGCGATACTAACTAAAGAATCGATACATAAGTACTTCGATACTTTAAAATAACTCCGATACTAGTATCGGGGTATTGGTCGTGAGAGTATCGATACCGATTATCGAGGTATCGATCACTTGAGTATCGATACTCCGATACTATGTGTACACGATACCAAATACTCCTAGTAATTTTGATCCTTATAAAAACCTTAGAGAAAAATAAAATTTCGTAAAAGAATTCTATAGGGGAGAATCAGATAAAGCGGGCTACCTAACAGTTATGCACTTAGAGCAATGATTTCAGGAAAGAATGAACCGTAAATTTCATTTCAAAATTTTTATTAAGCCCTTAGGAACGGAATACCGACTTGCTTTGATCGAAAATAATATATTATTGTGAGTTTTCACAATGCCTGGCTGGACGAAACAAAGGATTGCAGCCTGAGGCGAAGCCGAGGGATGTAATCGTGAAGCCGAGGGATGTAATCGTTTCGTCTAAAAAGGCATTGTTAAAACTCGCGATACGATATTTTATTTGTAGTTTTCGAATAATTCACGTCCAAATATCCGATTATTCGTAAATTACAAATAAAGATTTTTTCAAATTATATTAACTCAAAAAAAATTTTTTCACACAAAAAAAGAGGGCCGTCAGGGTTGTAACTACCAAAAGAAAGTGAAATTTTTTACCCACTAGAATGAATAAATATTTTCAAGCTATACAAAAAACACCTTACAGAAAAATGCGATTTATACTGGCGTAAAATTCACTAATCTTATGAAAATTGTGTTTTTAACAAGGAAACGAACCCTAAGGAATATAGTTGAATAATTTCATATTCATGGTCTATTTCAAAATACTATTATATTAACTTAGGTCGTCTCAGCTGAGACTTACTATAAGTCAAAATGGTGACTTTTGGATCACAGTTACACGACATGTGCAGAAAAAACATCTCAACAACATATTCTTTAAATGATAGTTATGTACTTGCCACTTCTAAAAAAATTGACGGCTCGCTTTGACGAGAAAAATGAAAAATTTTTAAAGTTTTGTGAACTGTAGATGTTGAAAATTAACGTTTCTTGGCGTTATTATTACTTTTATTCTATTTTTTATGTTAGTAACTAGTTTATGTTGAAATCTTTCAACATATATTGTAATATACTTCTTGACGATATTCTTTATGAACATTCATTTTTGTAACATTGGCTTCATTGGAACCACTTGGATATCAGTAGAAGCGCTCTTTTTTAGTATATTCTGGGAATATTTTTGAAAATATTTTTGGTTCCCAAAATGTTGCTTGTTAATAGAGGTTGTTACGTATATTCCTATTGAATTGTGAAATGTTCTTTTTTTTCAAATATATATAATAAAACAAAAAGATATTTCCTCCGATTGCTTGAGCATATTCAAAAACTAAAACGTTCCTATTTCGCTCCGAGGAGAATAGGATTTTTTTTTTCGGATACATTAAATCAAACAAAGGTTAACGTAAACACTCGAGCACAGTTATTTATTAATAATGTTGTAAAAGTTTCAGATCATGTAAAAAAATGCAAATGACTAATGATTTGTTTTTTTCCCAAAGCGAGCCGTCGATTTTTTTTAGAAGTGGCAAGTACATAACAATCGTTTCAAAAATATGTTGTTGAGATGTTTTATCTGCACATGCCGTGTAACTGTGATACAAAAGTCACCATTTCAACTTATAGTAAGTCTCAGCTGAGATGACGTAAGTTAATACAATAATTTTTTGGATACACAATGAATATGAAATTATTGAACTATGTTCCTTAGGGTTCGTTTTCTTGTTAAAAACACAATTTCCAAAAGATTAGTGAATTAAACGCCAATATCAATCGGATATTTCTGTAAGGTGTTTTTTGTATGGCTGAAAAAAATTTTTTTTTCTTGTGTACGGAAAGTAAAATCGACCTTTCAAAGGATGGAACCGTTCCTCCTTTGGGAGCAGGTAGTATCTAGTCCTTTAAAACCATGTATTCAAGGTTTAAATTGGTGAACTCGTGCGGGCTCGTGCTCGAAAAGGAGGAATTCCTCCTTCTAAAGGACAAATTTTTCACGCGTTCAAGGCACCGGAATTCCCGTGCTTTAAAAGGTCGATTTTTTCCTCCGTGTGGGTAAAAAAATTTAAGATTTTTTTCGTAATTTTTGTTCTAGTAGGTAAAAAGTTTACCGTTTTTTGGTGGTTACAACCACGACAGCCCCCTTTTTTTGAGTGAAAACATTTTTTTGGTGGCGGATATCATTATATTTTTGGGTACAAGTGAAGATGATGTGAAAAAATAATCTTGGGAATGAAATGATATAACATTACTATGTAAAATGTTAAGCGAATGGATGTTTTTCAATTTCCATGTTTTATATTTTGAGTAAAAGTGTTTATTTTTTTTATCAAGAATTATATATACTATTGTTAATATCTTAAAGTCATTACGTTATTCATATTTCTATTACAGTGAAATTTTTTTACACGAAGAACATTACGAATCTGTCCATATAATAAAATACTGCTTATCGCTTTTATGGATATATTTTGTGCTGATTTATGATTTGTCTTTATTCAAATAAAATATGTATTGATTTTTTTTCAAATTGTTTCATTCATATTTGAATTTTCATTGTACTATATTTGACATTATAATATTATTAATAATCAACACTTATAATGTTTATGCCGTTTGCAGAATATACATTGTTTATTCATTTCGTGTATAAATTATACTCATTAATGAAGTAGTTAATATTTCTGAAGTTAAATAATGTCTATTGATTCTATGCTGGTTTAAAATTCATTCTAATAAAATACATGCTATTCATACATTATTTTCATCATTATTTGATTTATTTGATTTATAGTTTTCTTAAATTCTACTGTTTTTTATGAAAAAAACATTACGAAAATTCATTAGTAATTTTCTAATTTTCATTACTGTTCATTGAATCGAAGAGTTGATTTTATACTGATTCATAATTTATTGAAAATTCATCTTCCATTCTTTTTTTCATGATATCAAAGGGACGCACTCATTTCATCGAATTTTCAAAGCACAGAACTGGTCATTTGTCGGAATTACGAAATTCAAAAAAAAAAAAAAAAGATCGAGAAAAAAATGCTCCGAATCCCCATTGTTCTAAAACTTTGTTTTACCGAAATTTTAAATTGCCGCAATCCCATTTCAACGAATATTCATACCACCGA
>JAPYZL010213805.1:0-37048 GCA_030522825.1 Platygaster orseoliae | reverse complement strand
CATCAAAAACAAATCGCGGTTGACAGGTGCGGGCAACGAAATGTTTATCGCGTATTTCGTTATTAATTCGCTAAGTTCGCGCTAAAAAACGTGCTCCCTGAACATAAAAAGTCGTGTGCACCTCGGAGCCGTGCCGTTCGCGGACGAGGTCGACTTATTTCTGGACTCGTCTGCGCCAAACGCACGAAGCGCGTTTGGCTATGACTCGTCCAGAAAAAGTCGACCTCGTCCGCGAACGGCAAAACACTACTCCTCGGTACACAATGTACTATTCCATACATGTGTAGAAGTGTCCACTTCATTTTTATGGAACGCAGGAACGAAATCTCTTTCATGGGGTATTCGTGATTTCTCCCGCTTATTTCCGAGTACCCCAGAAAGGGGATTTTGTTCCCGCGTTTCATGCAAATTAAGTGGCCATTTCTACGCATGCATGGGAAAAAAATATAAATGTGTCATGAGGATATTATGTGAGTAGTAATATTTATTATGATATTTATTATAATTTTGATATAAACTCAGTTTCCTGATAGTAGCCCAAGAAAAAGCCGAAAGATTGAAAACAAGAAACGAAAAATGTTTTCCATTTATTTGGCTTCAAAGGATAAATAAAAATTATGATCGACTTTGTGCCGAATCTGAAGTTTCAATATCCTCTGAAATCTCTGTAAAA
Source organism: Platygaster orseoliae (assembly GCA_030522825.1). NCBI lineage: Eukaryota > Metazoa > Arthropoda > Insecta > Hymenoptera > Platygastridae > Platygaster > Platygaster orseoliae. The sequence continues at coordinate 36,375 of JAPYZL010213805.1, read as the reverse complement.
TTACTTGCAAGCGATGAGAATCGTAGGGTTCAGATATAGGCAATCGCGAAACCACATTTCTTCCTTTCCCATGCAAATCGACGTTGATCGTTGTTTTATCGTTGAACGAAGGCCTCTCCATTTGGCACTTTACGTCCCGATGTTGCGCTGCACGCACTTGCCAACGAGCGCACAATCGCGCCAGACACACTCGAGAGGTGCAATCATTCAGAGAGCTGTGGCTGTAGTTTTCTCCCCGCGTTTTCGTCGCGTTTTCGAAGCGCGGCCCGTTTCCCATTGTCACCGCGACTTTATTGAATTCAATCCTCTGAATGGGCATCCATTATCAGCCCCGGGGTTATCCTGGGCACTAATTCTTGCACAAAGCCGCGTGGCATTGATTTTTCGACGGGGCGCAGAATTTTCATGGGGTCGTGAGTTGAATCAGTAGTTTTAACTGGAAATAGTCAATATTGGTTAGTTCATAGAAGAATAAACGGAAATATGATTTCTAAAAATAATAGTCAATAATGTATGTTCCAACGACGTACGGTAATTTTTACGAATTCCATTTTCAAAAAAGATTTTTTTTAGGTTCCGATAATAAATTTTGAGTTCTGAATTCTTAAAGTTGTTACAAGCACATTTAGGTATATTTTACTCTGATTTTTACTGTAATTTTTAGTAACTAGAAAAAGTTGAAGGTATATTATACACTGAAACTGAACTTTGCACATGCAAATACATAGCGCTATGAGTTTTATTGTAATTTTGAAGTAGAATACGAGTGTAATGAATTTATTTAAATTAGAAAGTAATTCAGTATTGTTACATTTAACATGTTTACCAAATTTTCATTTTGTCAAAAATCGTGCAATACTAGAAAAAGTTATTTTATTTTTTCAAACAGTCAAAACTTGATGATTTCAAGGAGTGAAAACATAATTTTATTCAATGAAAGTTGAACATACATGATTTTGAGTAGTCATTCAGATTGACTAAAGGTCGGAAATCAACTTTTGGAAAAAATCAATTTGAACATTTTATAGTTGAATTTGATCAATTTTAATAGTAAAAACATAGTTTGAATTAGTCAAAAGGATAGGAAAATGTACAATTTTTTAATTCTACTATTTTCGTCCACCAAAAATAGTTTTTTGATATAGTTAATTTAACTTATGAATAATCTAGAAAACATTTGTATTTTTAAGTTATAGTCAGAAATAGACGATTTTTGTTGGGTTTTGGTATTTATATACATTTTGCGTATTTTGATAAATTGCTTTAGTAATTCCATGAATCTGATTTTCTGATTTTCAAAATTGAATAAGTTTTCATCATTTTATCGTTTTTTCAAACACGCATCATTATTTCCATATACATCTCAATATATTCTACGTTTCTAATATAAAATTTAAAGTGTTGTGGATTCTTCGTAATTTCACTGATTTTTGCGAGAATCATATCTGCATAGATTTATATGATTTAAGATAGACTGCTCGTATTTGAAGTTTTATTTGTTCATAAGCAGGGCATACAAAAATATTTATTCAAGTATAAAATATTCAAATAAATATTTTGGCAGTTTTTGGCGGAACAATAATATTTCGCCACTTTTTGATTTTTCGTAAATATTTTAAGGTTTTTCTTTTTTAATCTCAAAATTTTCAATAATTTTTGACCATAAAAAATATTTACTTCTTACGCAGGTTTCGCTATTTTCTTTTTCTTTAATTTGCATTTAATTCTCATTTCTATTTAATATGCATTTGCTTCTTTGCAAATGTAATTAAAAATCAAAAATCGAAAACAAATTAATTGAATAAAGAATGCAATTAATTTGTGTTTAATTTGAATTTGCTTTTTCTTTAATTTACTTACATTCATTTATTTTTTTTATTATGCAGTTTGAAAGATACCGCGGAATTATTCGAAATGTCACATGTTTACAGATTCATTATCTGTTGACATTTCAAAATAAATAATTAATTGAAACATTATGCTATTCGAAAAATAAGTCGAAGTAAACTTAGCAAAACATGTGGTCATTTTCTGAAACAAATTGGATTAGGAGCCGAAAATGTAAACAAATGTACCTACAAAAAACATAAAATTTGCTTGCATTTAATCATAAATATTTCTTGCCTATCATAAATATTTCCATGTTTTTTCATGTATGAATAAATAAATATTTTGCATTTTATCATTCATATTTTTGGTTGCCCTGTTCATAAGTGTAAAAAAAATTTTGAATGATTTTTTTGCGTTATTAGTTATTATTCTTTTGCTTTCATAAATACATTTTATTGTTTTGAGTATCTTATGCTACGAGATTCGAGGTTCAAAAAATTTTGTTTATTTGAAATAATTATCAAGAATACAGAATCTCCATAATTAGTATATATGAATTTCTGGCACTTTTGGTATTTGTATTGAATATTTTCACAATATCGCAAACTTCCTTGTGTTTTTACGAATTACAATATGAATTCTGAAAATTCGATGTTCTAGAGCCAAAAACTTAAAGATTTCAAGTACTGTGATAAATTATGCAAGAAAATCGTTTCACATTGATTTTTATTATTGTTTGCAATACTCGTATAACACTTTTTTTCATTTTAATTTTGTATCAAAAATGCACGTTCTCCAATACTCTAGCTAATCAGGAAAAATAAATCAATGAATGATCTTTCGAAACCTTTTTTTTTATTTCATTTTATTTTACCGATGTTTCGATTATTAATATTTCTATTTATTTATTATTTATAATTTATGTCTTTTCAACATTGAGGAACTTTACATGACGACGACTTTACATTTTTTTCAATAATTAAAGATTTTTTTTTATACATTCTCAATGATTATCATGACATGTTTATCATTTTAAAGGACATACATTTTATTGAAAATGCATGTTTATTTTATTTTAAATTGGAATTCTGTCAGTAAAATTAGTTTGTTGAGTTTTCGATTTTTTCAAGAATCTTGATGTGGACCCGATGAAGGCGAAATATCGATATAATAAAATTCAAAATTTCGCTTTGGTATATCATTCACTGATTTATTTTTCCAGTTATTACTTGAAAAGCTTTACAAAATTGAAGATTTTTTAACTCATATTCGGTAAATGCATTAAAAGTTCAATTTGAAAAGCCATCAAGTCAGAAAATTCATCTGTTCCGTCGAATAATATGACCTGTCGAAGTGGATGAGAAAGGCACTCTGCCACACGTTGCATTTTCCGCTGCAAGTACTAGAAACGACTTTTTTTTGCCTCGTTCGATCATAGCGCTCTTCTATCCCATTGAGCAGCCTCCGGCTTTTCGAAGATTACGCCACTTGAGATATGGGTCATATGAGGAACTCGTGCTTTCACCCGCGAAGCGCAAGCACTTCTCGTTCTTAATAAAACGCAACTATCTATAAACTTGGGAGGGATTTAGTTGTCTCGACTAGCGTCTTCTTCAGGTGAATTCTGGGGATTGCGCTGAAAAGCGCGAGAGCAGTTCAAGGCAAGAATAGACGCTGTATATTCATTCGCAAGTAGATTCTCGACGTTGGCGAAAATGTCGCGAATAACGCCATTCTGAAGTGAGGAAATAGACGATAACCCAAAAAAAGTGGCACAACAATTTTTAAGTCCAGTGCAATCGAAAAGAACATGTAAATTGCAATTGATTATTTTGGAAATTCAGTCTGTATTTTCTTGAAGGATCGTTCTATCTCGAATGCATGAAGCGATCGGGGTTCGATTCAAGCGGAAATTCATCGCAGCGGAATTAAAAAACGCGAACCGGGAAAACGACGGTCAAAACGGATGCGGGAGCAGTCACAAACACGCAGCTGGATTTACCAGACAAATTTCAAATAGGAGCACGCTCGCGTCCCGGTCTTAATAAAATGCTGCCTTCCTTCTTTCCTTCCGTTCCATTTCTTGGCTCGACATCGACGATGTCTCAAGCTAAATCCCGCTGGGATCGCCGCGAATCTGGCGCGATTTTTATTTAATTCCACCTCGCATTTGCCCCCGCGACGCGAATTCCAGCTGGAAATTTTACTCGCGAGGAATCATGCGAAAAATTCGCTCTGTATAATCCAGAAGCGCGCTAATGGACTTTTTTGCCCTGAAAAAAATGTGTTGAAAAAAAAAGGTTATTTGAATTGCTGAAGTTAAATGTTTCCGAATTTCTGAACGTTTGGTCATACTCGAAAACTGAGGAAATAATAGTTATTACTGAATAATAGTTATCTTCAAATTCGCCTGTGAAATATTCAGCATCAACTATTTCAGATTGAGAAAGGAATTTTATTCACGACGTTTCTCTCTCGACTGGCAAACAACAATCGTGGAGAAATCACGGAATCGTCTTCGCAAACGAATCTCGTCCCTCGCGACGTGTGTTTTTGCCGCTCATGAGCATAAATCTCGTAATCTCGGCACGATTTCTGACCGTCGATTATTCCCTCCTCATTTGTAGCCTGGCACGGAGACGCACCTACGCCGGGACACTAATATGCAAACGATTAATCAGCGGCCTATACATGTGTGCAAAGCATGGCAGGCGTGACTGATTCATTATGAGAGTGTAATTAAGTTCTGGCATTAGCATAGCGAGCACCGTAACGACTGGGACGACTTGATCTGCCTTGGGGGTTTTAGGTGCTTCCTATGCTAACGAGACCGCCACCTCCAGCCGCGAGCAAAAGTGTTTTCGAGAGACCCGGGCTTATCCGCGGCCTGTCACTGTATCCACGCTAATAATTGACCCAACAAAAAGACCTTTTCTCCGGTCATTATCGCGCTTCACGAGCTGCATTCGCCGGGCATTTCTATGTAATTTGCAGGTCTTGATCGATGAAGGATCGAGGAGATGATGGCTGATTAAGTTTGGAAATAATATGTTGCGAAGGGAGTAGCTTCATTAGAAAATAGGAATGAGAATCAAAACGACAATTAAAAGTACAAAAAAGTTTGTACAGTGATGCTGAGAGTATCAAGGGCCCTATGAGTGTTTTTTAATGAAACATCTCAGAATCCAAATTTCACTGTAGAATTACCCTACGAAACCTGGGAAGAGATGAGATTCGCGAGACGGAACTTTTTTAAGTAAACCCAGCTGTGGTCGAGTCATTTTTTATTAATAAACTATCCGCGGTCTTCCTCAGCTCCGGGAGTTAATTAACCTAGGTCTTGTTTGTACGCGAGGAAAAAATTCCATTTGTGCCGAACGAGCTTCCTCGTCCCCCATTTCTTTTTTCATTTAATCCATAATGCAGCTCCGGAATGTAACGTGATGAAATCTTTGTTACGAGACTACGTCTTGGGATCTCCGCGCGATAAAAGTTCATTCCGAGCTTGGAATGTATCGCTTACATAACTTTATTTTTAATTTCAGCCACGTCGATTTTCTCTATTTCCACGGGGACTTCCTTTTTATCTCTACCTTTTCAACTTTAGCCCGGAGCTTAATCTCTATTTTATTTCCTCTTTGTCATGCAGAAGAGGTTCAAGCGTCCGTGCTCTTTTCCTGGGGCCGCTTTATCGTGACGACTCTTCACGCACACCACTGCCGTAGGTGGTCCGGTCTTTATTCCGACCGCGAATCCTTAACGAGTAGCGATGCTTGTGAAATATTTCGCGAAATTATAGCCCGCCCCGTCGTCACTTTTATCTGGTATAAAAAGAAAATGTTGGAGAGTTGGGAAGGATTTAAGTTGGTTAGTTTTGAGTGCCTGGAGTTCTAGTTAGACTGGAGAACAAAAGTTTCTGGATAATGATATTTCGATTTTAAATTTAAGGAGCTAGGTTGCAGAGTATCTCGAGTTGAAAATTTTTTTTCTTACAAAACCTACTTTTTGTTTTTTAAAGTGCTCATAGATGTGAATTTCATTATTATTATAAGTGAAGGTCGACCACTGAAATGGTACATAAAATTTTGTGTCATTTAATTCGGTACTATAAAAGTCAATGCTTCAATGTTCAACAAATAATCTAGAAACCTACTTTTAATAAATCGGTAAAAATGGAATATAATATGAATTTGTGTCTTTTCTTTTGCAGTACGTTGGGAAGGAGGATGGAGGAGTTGGAGACACTGGAGAGCACTGATTGCCCAGAGTGCCCTGGGCCGCCCCCCGAGTTCCGGCTGCCCCCACCCCCCCGGCCACCGTTCCTTACAGAGGGCACTTTCTGCTCGGAAGCGCCTTTAGCCGATCTGGAAGACTGCATCGCCTTCCCTGTAAGTTTTCTTCCATGTTCCATATTCAAATTTGTAGCTTTTCACTGGCAACGAAATTCGATACTTGGAAATTTTCTCACATACATACACCTCGTCATCGGGAAATTCGATTTGTATGCAATCGGGTTTTTGATGTCAGCGATTTTCCTCTTTCTTGTATTCATCCCTACATTCTGGTTTTTGATCCCTTCCTTGTTGAATTTCTGGTGCAGCGTCTGATAAAAGAAATTAAGAAACAAATTTTAGAAATGTGTAGAAAAGGTTTATTGGAAATCTTTTTTTTTTTTAATTGATGAAAATCAGCAAATATGTTCGTTTTTGAGGAATTGAGGACATTGATGTCTTTCATTTTTTAGTAGGAGACTTGATTTTGTAACAATTGAAATTTATGGCTTTTTTTGAGTAAGAGAAAATTAGAAAATTCGGCGACATGAGGTTCGAATTTCTGCATACTGATTTCGGAGATGAAAGTTACGATGTATTGAATTTTTTGGGATTTGTAAAAGTTGAGGAAAATTTTCGATTGAGGGAAATTTCTGAATAATTTGTAAGTAGATACATGCAATGATACTACTGCGAAAATGATTCTACTCTGAAAAAAAGATTGAGGAGCAAGAGATAGATCATTAGTTTTTTATGAAACAAAATTTTTGAGAAATATTGGTTGCCAGATCAAAATTTGTACTAAAAATCTATTAAGAATATTTTATTTAAAATGTGTAATGGAATTACCAGATTAATTTTCAGCATAGCAGATGCTTAGAATTTTTTATTTCTACTAATACTAATACTATTATTTCTTGATGAGTATTTTCGAAAATAAAAATTAACTACAATTTAAACAAAAGTTACATTTGTAACAAAAAACAAGACATGCGGCATCTTCAAAAGGCTGTAATTGCTGCTGAAAGAACTTCAAATTTTACAATATCTGGATAAACTATTAGATATACATTCCAAAATCGATTGATGTTATTAATTTTCAAAAATTGTATGAATTAATAAAAAGGTACTCACACATTATTCAATATTATAGTTGTTATTCTTCAATGAGGATTTTCGGAAAAAAAATATTCACTGTAATTCGAATTAAAGGTGGATTTAAACAAAAAAACAAAATCTACTGCAGCTTCAAAAGGCTGTAATTGCTGTTTTAAGAATTTCAAAATTTACATAATCTATATGAAAAATTTGAGATACATTCAAATATTGATTGCAAAATGTGTAAAGAGTAAAGAAATTTAAAAATCAAATTCAGGTAATGAAAAATTGACCACATAAAAAAATACATGTTTTAATGAAGAAATCATGATAATAACTATAAAATAATATACGACACATTCATTATAAAATTTTGAGTTTCAGTTTCCATGAATTTTTAATTAGAATCTTATTTTCAAAAGTCATAGCGAAATAAAAGTAAAAAAGTAAGGCAGTAATTTAAATAAAAAAAGTTAGGATTATAAATTCGAATAACGAAAAATAGAGAGTTCAAGATCATGAAAACTTTTTTTTTGCAATTTCTTGCATAAAAAAACCGAATTAACTGCATTTTTATTCATTAAGGTTGATAAAGGAACAAATTTTTATTACTTAATATTATTTAGTTTCAAAAATTTATGAACTTTCTGCAAAGATTTATTAATTAAATTTATTCTGAATCTTATAATCCAAAGAATAAAGAAAGGAATAAATACAAAATAGTAATAAGTGTTAAAAAAAACTTGAAATTCAAATGAATTTTTCATGACGGTATTCATAATAAGGAATTTTAGAAATAAAATATTTATTTTTTTGTAATTAAAATTGCTCGTGAATAAGCATCAACAAATAGAAATAAGTTATAATTGAAGGTAAGAAAATTTTTTTTTTAATTTACTGGAAAATACGAAATTCATTAAAATGTACAAAATTGTAGCCTAAATTTCTGCCAAAGAAAAATTTTTCTTCGTAAGGAAAATAATCGATTCTTTTTTTTCGCATATTCTATTCGTTAAAAAAAACACTGCTTTAAATTCATGATATATCGATTCAATATAATCAATTTTCGATCAATCAGTATCAGTTTTCCGTCTCCTCAACACAAATTTACCTACTTTACAATTTTTTTAAAAAAATGTTTTAATACAATCCACCACCTCCAGTAACACAAACATAAACTTTCCTAGTTCTCCAAGTAATTCCAAAAGTAGTGCGTTAAACCGACGAAAACACAAATAATTATCACTCGAGGCGAAAAATCCGCCAAGTTTCCGGGTCAACTACTCTCCCCGACATGATATAAAGTCTCGCTAATTAAATTGACAAGTCGCAAACTTCCTTCTCGAAACTTCAACATTTCCGAGCGAGGTGTTTTTCATTCTGGAAAAGCCGGATCGTTTCATTATTAACGACGATGAGGAAAAATTCTGGCGAGTTCTTTCGTAAACGAGTTTAAATGCTGACGGATTATACTGGAATTAGAAGCAGCGAGATTTTCCTTTCGCGCTAGAGAAGTAATTTATACGGCGCGAAGATCAAAACAGCGAGAAGTGACGGCAGGTTGTTTGTTTATTCGAGGGGGATTATAAGGCGTCCCGGGGAAGTCGGCTTCTGGAGATAGCATTACGAAATTACGGCCACCTTGGCCACGCGACGCACATCGCAAGTCGCAAAAACACACGCTGAGACAAACGCTGTCTATCCCTTCTTGCCAGCGCCAGAAGACAAGTCACTATTTATAGGGAACACGTGTTCTCAAGGCTTCACAAAGTTCTTCACCGTACCTAATTACGCGCAATTGACGATTGTATTAATTAGACGTTTTGTGAGCTTTCCTGCATTCTCAATTCTGAAAATTATAAGTTATTAGACCTATATATCCAAGTTGATTCGAATGAAAATTCAGCTGATTATTAGGCAAACTTATTATTTATTAATATCCAACGATTCGCCCTACATAATATGATATAGAAAATTATAGTATACAAATTTTAAAATTGTGACACCTGATGAACTTTTATTAATATTTCAGATATTTTCATTACAAGAAATGAAATGCTTTTTCAAACTTTCCTAATTACTAACGCAACTTCCACTAACGAAACTCTAGATTCCTTTCGTAAAAGAAGAAACGAGACGTTTTTAATAAATGTTTCATATTTAAGTAACCTAATTACATTAAATCCGTTACTTCCGTCTTTTCTGTAAGTAATACACAAGAATAAAGCAAATGCCGGTGAACGACTGTGAACTTGAACTACGAGAAAGTTTCGACTGTCGTGCCTAGTTTTGAATCGCTTCAATAAGACTTTGCTCTTTGAGCAAAGCAACCCTTCGCCCGGAGTCCCTAATTTGTATGGTCCCTTATCTAAATAATTGCGCTTGACTTAACATTTATTGCATTAAGACTTTGAGACGCGAAAGGTTTTCTATGCCGTTGGCAAGGCTTCACTTTGGAAACTAGATTTAATCTTTCGCAACCTTTTGCTCATCGTCGCTACGCGTCATTACGTTCCGCGAAAGCCGCGCAAGTGCCTTTTCGCAGAGTTTGCCGGATCAGCGGATTCGTGTACAAAAGTGACGTTTTCTGTATACATGCAAATTAAGCTGTAGATTGCTCTGAGTGAAAAAAATGTAACAGTATGAAATTTTTGATATGAGAAAATGATAGCGTGATGTAGATATAAATATAAAGTATGGTTGAAAAAATCATGCTTCAGAGTTTCAGTATTTCATGTTTTAAGATTCAATTAGCAAGATATGAAATTGTCAGTTCTGATTATTCAAAGTTGAATTTGACTTATTTGCTTCACGGAAAAAAGGAATCAGTAAATAGACGAAATTAATATATTAACTACTCAAAAAACATCTACTTTTAGAAAAGTGTTATTTATTATACTGTTTGAAATAGTGCAAGCTCCGTTTTTTCGAATTGTCAATTTCACTAAATGTCATTTTCACTTATTCATAGTCGAAAAATATTCGTAATATAATTTGAAAAATAGTCGAAAAATGTTGCAAAAAAATTGTTCTGTCAAGTTATGTTTGAACAGCACATCTTTCTGCTGATACACTTAATCTTTTTTTTCCGTATATCCGAGTATATTCCACTTTTATTCTTCTTTTTAGCTGTATCTTTTTATGACTAAGTTCGCGAAAATTATGCTCTAAACAAATCTCGTATTCTGGAACGAGCTTAGCGAAGAGTATCCAATTTTTGTCCAAAACGTAGTGGATCCATCATCGGAGCCAAGAGCTTGCGTTATATCATGTTTCTTCGTTAGAGAAAAAATAGGACAAGTGGAATAATGGTGGATGTGCGTCGTCCACTTTAATAGAGAGAAACGAGGCGCAAAAAACTCCGTAGACGGAAGAGATATGATAATTAAAAAGCGCGGCCCGCAACGCGAGTGCACATAAGCCGTCTCGACTCTATTATGGAGGCTGCGACTCGCTCCAGCTGTCGTTTGTGAAATCACCACTTTCGTGCGATTTTCATCTTTTCGTCATCGGCATTGTGTCCGCAGGTTTTTTCTAACTGAAAAACTCCAAGTAGTTAATATTTAGCCACGAATTGTAAAAAAACCTTCTTTTAAGTTAACAATTATAATTATGTTCATAAGTTCACATCTGCAGTGTACTAAAAAAAGTGATGATATAAGTTATATAGTAAGGTGAGAAAAAAGATAAAATTTATTAAAGTGTTCAATAAAAAAAAAATAATAGAGAACAATAATTTTTATTGCATAAATTTTATATTATATATTTATTGTATATTTCAAATTATTTTATAATTATTGTATTACATACCTATATATATTGTATTTATAAATACTTAGATTTATTGTATCATATTTATTGTACAAATTTATTGTATATTGCATAAAATACAAAAAATATGTACATAAGTTATAATGTGATAAATTAAAAACAGATATATTTTTATCAGATATAAATGTTGAATGTGAATGAAGTTGTTGCAGATTTGAATCTCATCTTTTTTGTCTATTGCATGTCTCGATTCCGGGGTCGTCACATTCTCGGGCACTTTGCCTTAAGCGTTCTTCTCGAAATATCCCAGGCTTTGTATGGAGAGCAAACGGAAAAGTTACCGGGCAATGAAAAGGCCATCGTCAGGTATGGGTTTGACGTTTGTCCTTGCCCGAGTGATAATACGAAGCAAGGAGGGATTCGTTCACTCGTTTTTCCGAGTTAGCACAGCTCTTGAGCGTGTTTTTCGAAGCTTTTCTACGGTCTGGCACGGCTCCTGGGAAAACTTGGAAGGCCTCAGTGCGGCCCTTTTAACTATGAATGAAGTCCTACTACTTTGAGAATATAAAATCCCGCCTCTCGCCGATGTCGCGGGTTACGGATTTTCGCAGTTTGCCAATTAAAAGCTCGTCTTTACAAAGGAAAGCCACTCCTGTAACGTCAATTTGCTAAGTTTGTTGAGTCAATGTTTCATCGGTTCTCGCGAGAGTCGAGGACAGCGAAGAAAAATCATGAGAGGTTAATGGTTTTTCATTGAGCTATTATAATTATCCGCGGTAATTGGATGGTAAATTTGTTAGTGGCGTTGCGACAAGTTTAGAATTAATTTTTCGGTAGAGAAGCTTTTATAAGTCGTTTCCATCTTGAAAGTGAATTATTTTACTGGGTTTCGTTCTATTATTCATAATTTCCGCTCTCTTAATTGAAAAAGAAAATGAATAATTTAGAATCATTTTACTTATTCGCTAAGCGAAAAGAATATTATCAAAAAAGGTAAAAACTATTAGTTTTTTGCAGTTGATGAATTATTCTTCATTGATTAGTTGAATTTATTATGAAAAATTATTGAGAGTGTTATGTGAACTTCGAATGAAAGATATTTAACTATGTTAGAGATTTCAGTATAGATTTCTAAAGATATTTACTATATTATTTGAAGTTTTATAGATTCTTAGTATTTCTACAGATTTTTAAGACAAACATATTTAGGAAAATTTATAGAGTTCTATAGAATGCTGGTATAAAAAAATTCTTTTTATTGAGATATTAATGCTACGTTCAAGGATTTTTTCATATTGTGATATAAACTTCAAAGGTTTCTGTATCATTGTAAATCTTCAAAGAAACAGTACCTCTGTATACATAAGTCAGGTCTTCTATAGTTTCGTATAACCTATAACAATCTTTGTACATTTTTTATATTCATACATTACATATTAAGAATTTTTCTGTATTTTGACGATTTTTTAAAAAAGTTTTTTCATTTGATGCTGTAGGATTGAAAAATGAATGATTTGAAAAATTGAAAAATTTGAAAAAAAGTATATATACACTTAGTATAATAGTATATAATGCACTGTTCGTAATTTAAAATATATTATAGTGTTAATATTTATAAAGTTTAACTACTACATGCATGAAAAAAATTAGGTATATATTTTATAATTCAAAGCTTCAAATATTTTAGTCAGATCCATTGGTTTTTTAAGAAGCAGTATTTTTACAGATTTCAATTATGTCATAGATTTCAAGTACAAGCTTCTTATGACTTTTTTAGTGTTAACTTTTCGTAGAATTTTTCATATTTTTATGGATTTCTATGCAGTGATTTTTAAGAAAATGTGTATTCGCTGAATTTAAGTTTTTTTTTAACAAATAATGGTTTAATTTGGTTATAAAATCATTAATGTCGCTCGTACTGAAATTTTCGTCGTGAAACATAACTTGGAATCAATCTTTGCAAAGAATCATTCACTGAAAATTACTATTAATTTATAGTCGAGAAACGAAATCCCCGATTATGGTAACTAATTTTTAACTGATTAATAGTCATTGAATCGTTTCATTATAATACTTAGAAATTCCATAATAACTAATAGTAATATTCTAACTTAGTTTCCAAAAATACTGACTTTTTATAAAAAGTTGAAAAACAATAATTGAAATAATTAAAATTTAAATCCGAAAAACTAATTCAAACACTCCAAACTCGACTTCCTTCCATTGAAAGCTCAAAGTACCTTCCCAAGTCCCCAAAGAAAATCCTCAATACTTTCACAGCTAAGTGGTACTAAAAACTAACAATACAAGTCATTTCCAAAGAATGCTTCCGCAAACACTCCTCAGTGGATTCGTTAACGAAGCCTCATTATTTTCTAGATGAAACACAAGTCTCAGAATCAAAATGACGATGTTATTGTTCGAACAAAGCGCCCACGTCGTACGCGATATCAAAAACTACGGAATTGTTGATAGATAATTAACTGGAAACTTTGAGTACCAAGTTACGCTTCGCCCTCTCTATATATTTCCGGATTGGGTTTCGGGCTGTATCGAATTCGCGCGATTAATTAACCGGGCCGTCAAAGAGCTTTATGAAGTCGCAGCAGCGGCGAAAGAGCCCCGGCTGCGACGTGGCGTGAATTTCGTAACGCCCAAGTGTATATACTCGCGAAATTTACGGAATTAATGGCGGCGCAATGAGTCGGGTGAATTTTCATTTTTTTCCACTTTCCTTCAAGAGGAAAATAAATATCGACGTTAATGAAAATAATAGCTTCGAGAGTACAATATCTTATAATAGAACCCGTATATCATCGAATTCGAGCGTTACCGAAAGTTTGGATAATTAACTAATGTAAAAAAACATAATGTAATATAAAAACACTGCACAATATTCATAAATATCTATTCACATAGTTGTGACATCCATACTATTCTATTCTGCACACAACAACGCGAGGGTGCGACCATACCTCCTCCCCATACTCCCCCCCCCCTCTTCCACGGGTAGCACGATTATGTCGCGCTCGATTGCCCCGCGAGAGTGGGCGATAGTTGGGATTTAATGCCAGCTTTAAGCCACGATAGCGCGGAAGCCACGTCGTCGATCGATATGTTCGTATAATGCGGATAACACTTCCGGCAACGCCCGAATTTAATAATATCCGGGTTCTATTAGGGCGACGTGATGACGTTACGAGATATTGTGCTCGGCGCTATCCAGACAACGCTATCATTTTCATTAACGTCGCCCGGCTCGAGGATTCATCGAAGCTGGCGCGCGATGTCGATACTTATTTTTCATCAAGTTTCATTTTCTTGGTGATAAGCAGAGTGAGTAAAAAGACTGACATTTTTTACGAAAATTAATGCCACTAACCTTCCCCCTCTCGAAACTCCCTGGACACGCAGAAAAATGGACGAAAAAGGGTCCGGAAAAAGCTGATGCTCGGAAAAAGTGTCTCTCGGGCGGTCGCGCGGGGGCGCGGCAAGGAACTCGTAAAGGCGACTTATTGCCGCCATTGTACTGCGGGGGCCACTCGCGTTCGACAATACGGCGAAAGAAGTTATATTTTCGAAAGCAGGCCGGGGCTGCGGGATTAGCTGCTCTGATTTATGTAGAGCGATAACCGCTGGCGCGAGACCTACCCTGCAGCAGCGGCATCGACGTAGACCATTGTAGCACCGGCCAACTATGATTTACTCGCTTCACCTCATAGTCGACTATGCCCCCCGGCAACTATGCCCACGCTCCGGTCACGTGATGTATACTCGTGCAAGATCATTGGCGAGTCGAGCTTTTCTAACTGACCCTTTCTCCTTATTCAAACATTGTTATTAGCCCAAGGCGTTTCATCATATTTCGTCATTAGCGTCGAGATTTATCATGTCCAGAAGAAACGTGATTTCTCTATCGCACCTTTAGCTCGAGAATATATGCGTGGGCTTTCCTTGATTTGCGGCTCCTCGCTTTATCGAGCGGAAATTTACGGCTCGTGATCCTTGGACTTTCGAAAAACAAGAAAAAAAAAGGGAGGGAAATGTAGGTAGGCATGATACGAGTGCTGGTGGTTTCTTTCCTACGTTCGTACGATTTGAGAGCAATTCGGTATGAATGCGATATGAGTTGCGCTGGATGATTTGCATGCGGGCGTGTACACGTTCGATCGATCGATCATGGTAACCGGTATGAGTTTTTAAATGTGATTTGGTCGCGACGATTTTTTTTAAAACCGAAAAATACAACAGGATATTGTAAATTGAATACAATATGGAAATTTAAAAAATCTTGTAAACAATTTAAATGTGTGTTGTGATAGTTTAATCTAAAATTAATGGAACCATTTAAATTTTAGATCGATTATTATTCCTGATATAAATATTGATATATTTAATTGATTTTCTCACGTTTTCAAACCAACATTTTCGGATTCATGGTTTTTCGAAAATGGGATTCGGGGATTTTTTTTCAGAAAATTGACATTAGATAAAAGGTTTTAGTAATAATAATTGAAAAAATAGTAAATAATTTTATTTCACGAGCATTCAAATCTCCAAAAAACTACGTTCAGATTTTCATTGACACGTTCTTTTTCTATAGTCGCATTTTGGAAGCATTTTACCATGCTATCGTTATTCGAGCCTTTGATTGCGGAGTTACCTAAAGCACATCCAATTAGAATTTCCGAATCGCATGAAAGCCCCCAAAAAAGACGCGGAAAAGCTGAGCTTAATTAACCACTTTCCGTTCTCATCTGTTCCTCGTCCGCTTCTTTTCAATTCGTGCGCATCTTTTCACTCTGAGGCACGGTGCAAAACTACAGTCGAATTTCGTGTCTCGTTTCCTTCTTTCGCTTATTCATTTTATTTCATTTTACTGAGTTTAATTTTTTTCCCCTTCCCGTTGCTGCTTACGACACCCGTTACCCTCCTCGGGACGCCAGCAGAAACAAAGCGGATTCCCGGGCGTAATAAAAAGGGGAAAAACGTATCACGCCCAGGTCCACGATTTTTTTTCCACCCCCTTTTCTTTTTTGCGCTTCAAGTGCTGCCGTTCTTTAATTTTTCTGATTTGCGAGATTCCATCCGCGCGAGGATAATTCCGTCGCCGTAGCTCAAATTCCAACTTTTTCAATTGGCCGCTGCCCCACGTCGCGTTATGCCTTCGAGTTAATCTAAAGTTTCGCGAAACATTAATTTCGTACTTTTTCGCGACCTTGTTTTTTCTAATTTTCCGAGGTGCGAAGAATTGTTACAAGTTTTCGATGCTCAAATTACACGCACTGAAGAATAAAATTTTTCGAAGCAGTTTTATGGGTCTTCTTGAAGCAGGCGAACTGTAACGTGTGCAAGTTTTTGAAGTCATGCCATTATTCACTGTAATTATTTTCTGTAACTTATAAATGAACTGAGTTAACCATAAATAAAGTTTTATCTCGTATATTCATCGTGAAACTTTTGATAATTTCATTGTAAACAATTAATAAATATTTCTGGATCCCCTAAATATTCGGACTAGCCCTGATAATCACGGCTTACAATTAGCAGGTTCTTTTTTTTTCGTTCGAAAAATTTTTGCTTGGCATTTCTTTGTACATTCGAAAGCGACGAGATTCCGGGGCTGTAGTTAATGTCGTGCCAGCCGCGTGTAGCCATTACTAGACATTGTCCACACGTGCCCACGCTCTTCCTACCGTACATGCATTTATGCGCGCTAGGTTCCACGTTTCTCCGCGCCCACGCTCGAGCGCCGCGACGGCCGATTACGTTCTTTCACTCGGTCTTAATGAAAATCGTCATAGCTGTCGTCATGATTGTCTTTATCATCGTGGACGCCGTCGTTCCGGCGCTTTATTGTAATCCTCTATTACACGCTAGAATGCAGCAATGCGCACAAAGCGCGAGCATTAGCGGAACCTGATTACGGCACGAAGAGTGATGAATGATCAGAGGCCGATGCAGAATTTTCATTTTCCAGCGCCTGGCATTGAAGATTGTTTTTTTCGCATCGAGAAAAATTATTTTCATTACATACCCAGGGTCGTTACGCCTCAAATCATCTAGGAAAGATAAATCTTCCCTATAATCCTAGATTAAAATGGAATTAATGATTATTTTGGGATTGAAGATGGATAAAAATCATGTTGAAATTGATATTAATTGGTATTGAGAACCATGAACGAAAAAGAACATGAAATTTATGATTTTTTCAATTTCTTAGTGATAATGATTCTTAAATATTCGCATTATTATCCTGAAAAACCCATCACATTGCCATTGAAAAACATCTCACTCACAATATTATTGAAATTCTTTCCGATCTCCTGAACCTGCCAAATTGGTTTCTACTTTTTCAGAATTTTTCCCAAGTTTTATTATTCAATCCGAATGTTCCAACATCTGTCATTTCGCGAAACACGAAACGTCCAATTATTTGAGAACAATTAATGCAACGTATAACGCGCAGAAAAACTCGCGGGTGCATTTGAATAATGGGAAAACCATGCGAACGCGTCCGGCAAAAATAACGGCAATCAGAAAAAGTGCCTCGAATTCCCATAGATGGTCGGCCATTAATTGAAACGCACCTGTGCGTTCCTGAGCGTCTCGTCATTTGACGCTTCGATTTTTAATTAGCGATTCAATTCATTCATGTGGGTGAAAGTGCACGGAAAAAATTGCCAAAGTGAAATATAGGAAAAAGCGGCGCGAGAAAGAAATGGGAGAGAAAAAACACAGTCGATCATTTACGCCAAATGCGTTATTGCGTGCACGCGTTAATAAATTCGGTCTAATTAATGGCGCCATTCAATCACATTTTTTTTTCACCCACGCGCGTATCACCTACACGTCGATGGTGGTAATTGGTGTTGTTAGTGACTGAAAGAAAACATTTCTGAATTTAAGGATATTCGCCAGAAATTTTTTAACCGAGTTCATAGTAAGGAGTTTAAAACTTGATTCTGAAATTTTACTAAATTAATAATAATAATAATAAATTTAATAAATAAAACTAGAATAAAACAACAAATGAAAATTTCGTGCTCTAGTTGCTTCGATAAGTGTAAAAAAGCGCTCGAAACAGTCTTCATTTTCCTTCTTTTTGGCCGCGAGAAAAGACTTTCCGATAATGGAAGCGACCCGACTTTATTTGGGCTATGGAAGCGAAATGTCGATACCCTCGGAAAAGAGAATGAAGAAAAATGCCAGGATTTAAGGGAAGAGCGGCGCTGTGTGTAAAGATGCTAATAAAAGGAAGCGAAAAGCCAGTTTTTTCCACTGTCTTGATCGACGCCTGGCAAATTGATGTTTCCCTAATCAGAAGGTTAATGCCTCGCCATTCCTAGCACGAAACGAGAATATAAATATACACGTTGAAAAGCTCTTTTTATATTTCTCTTTCCCTTAAAGTTAACAAGCCCTGCCGTAAATGTCAATAATGCGCATCCTTGGGACGTGAATCATTACTTCTGACGTTTTTCCTCACGGAAAATTGCCCCTTTATTCGCGCCCGTCTTTTGTTACAGAACTAGAGAACGAGAGCCATCACTCATCGAGAATAGCGTTGTAATTTGAATCATAATTCAATCCCCAAAGTGCCATGAACTAAAAAATGACGTACATGAATTTATTTCAATTATGATTTTACAAAAAAATCTAGAAAAAAGTAGTAGAGAACATTATTCTAAAATTATACGCTTTTATGTCGTTTACCTTTTGTCCACATCAAAGCACGCTGGAATTCAAAAGAAAATGCTGTTCATTTTTGGTACATGAAACACACACCCAGAATTTTCCAAGTGGGTCAAACTACCGAATGCGCTCGAATTATCCGACGTTGACAAACGGAACTTACGAACATGTGTACTCAGTCTCTGGCCCTAAACAATATTTTTTTTCATGTGTACAGTACAAACTTTTCTGTACCGAAATATAGTTTTGAAATGGGAAATTTCGTGAAAATGTTCAAACTTTCAATGCTCTGTAAGCAATTATGGTAAAATAAATAAGTGAATGATCTCTTGGAGAGTATCTATTCTATAATTTGTTAGAACGTTTGGAGTTAAAGTGTCTTAAAAAATGTTAAAATTATTTTTAACAATTTTTTTAAGATCGTTGGTATCGTCAGCGTACATTCTTTAAAAAAATCACTTTTCTTAGAAAGTTTTAATATCTTGAGCCAATTCTTGAACAAAAATTTATCCTGTATCAATTTTTAAAAACCTCAAATAATTCGCTCGCCGTAATTGATTTATTTTATCGAACGTCCGACAGTAACAGAGACAGTTTTTCCAATCGCTATTTTTTCCCCGATGCGTTAGTATAGGTGTATCATTTTCCCATTGTTCAAATGTACCCGCGAAAGCCCAGGTTTTTACGTGCTCGACCAATTATATTAATTGCCTCGCAATAATTGGAAGTTTTGTATTTCGCCAATGACGGACATGGCTTTTCGAAAGAAATTGATGCTGCGCGTTTTATTGCTCGCGTGCATGCATCTTTCTTTTTTTATTTTTTTTCCATCACGTTCCATAGCTTTTTCTCGTGTTCGTTTATTCGTACAACCGAAAATACATGGCTCGATGTATATCGAAAATGTCTCTCCACGTTAAATATCACTTGCGCATTAAACTTTCGTTAGGGATGTTGCGAATCCTGACAGAAGTGCGCTCTTACGACGGGTTTTTCTCAGTCGAATGTTTATACTATTTTCCCCTTTTTGTTGATCTTGCGCGGGAGAAGAATTGGTATTTATTTTCTACAGAGATGTATCCCACACGCCGAAATGAGCACGAGGAAAATGTTTCCCGCGCGTTTCTTGACGTTCAGTGCTCGGCAAACATCATTGCCTTGACATGAGACATTTTTTCACGACTCACGTTCGTGATGGAATTTACAGCGATGGAAAAAAGTTAGAGTGGGGAATTTTTACGTGCTTTTAGAATCAACTGACCTGTCATGTTTAGAAATGGAATTGACGGGTGATTGACGTGGAAGTGTGATATGTTCATAAAGTTTACAACGTTGACAAATCACACGAAAATTTTTTTCAGAGATTTACCAAAAATAATGAGAAACCTTGAAAAAACAAATTCGACGAAGCCCTTAACAAGGAAATTTTTAAAAATTCTAGAATCCAAAAATTATGAGAATTTTGATTCAAATTCTGAAATTCGATTTCTAAATTCGAAAATGTTGATTCAAATTCTGAAATTGGAATGCTGAATTCAAAAACTCGTATTCGAATTCTGACAGTGAGTTCTAGATTCAAAAACTCTTATTCAAATTCTGAAATTTAAATTCTCATTTCAAAAATCCTAAATTAAATTCTGAAATTTAAATTCTAGATTTTTGTTTTCTTATTCAAATTATAAATTTGAAAATTCACTGAAAAAATTTAAAAATTCATTGAAAAAAAGAACAAATTGAAAGAATTGATTGTGAAACTTCACTGAATTCTGAAAATTCTAATTCATATTCTTAAATTTGAATTATGAATTCAAGAATACACTGAATTCAGTGAAAAGAATTCAAGAATTTAAAAATTCTGAAAAGTATAATTCAAATTCGGCAATTTGCATTCAAAATTCAGAAATTCTTATTCGAATTCTAAAATTTGAATTCTAAATTCAAAAATTCTTATCCAAGTTCTAAAATGTGACTTCTGAATTCTGAAATTCTTATTCAAATCCTAAAATTTGAGTTCTGAATTCTGATTCAAATTTTATAATTTTAATTCTAAACTCAAAAATTCTGATTCAAATTTTAAAATTTGGATTCTAAATTCAAAAATTCTTATTCAAATTCTGGATTCTGAAATTCTTATTCAAATTCTAAAATTTGAATTCTTAATTCAGAAATTCTGAATCAAATTTTTAAAATTCGAATTTTAAATTCTAAACTCAAAAATTCTGATTCAAATTTTAAAATTTGAATTCTAAATTCAAAAATTCTTATTCAAATTCTGGATTCTTAAATTTTTATTCAAATTCTAAAATTTGAATTCTTAATTCAGAAATTCTGAATCAAATTTTCAAAATTCGAATTTTAAATTCAAAAATTCTGATTCAAATTCTAAAAATGGAATCCTTAATTCATAAAAATCATGATTCAAATTCTGAAATTTCAATTCTAGATTCCAAAATTCTGATTCAAATTCTGAAATTTGAATTCTGAATTCTGAAATTCTGATTCAAATTTTTAAATTTGTATCCTAAATTCATAAATGATTCAAATTCTGAAATTTCAATTATAGATTCCAAAATTCTGATTCAAATTCTGAAATTTGAATTCTAAATTCAGAAATTCTGATTCAAATTTCAAATTTGAATTCTGAATTCAGAAATTCTAATTCGAATTCTAAAGTTTGAAATCTGAGTTCAAAAATATTGATTCGATTTCTGAAATTTGAATGCTAAATTCAAAAACTTTTATTCGAATTCTGAAATCGCATTCTAGATTCAAAAACTCTCATGCAAATTCTGAAATTTAGATTCTAATTTCGAAAATTCTGCATTAAATTCTGAAATTTAAATTCTAGATTCAAAAATTCTGATTCATATTTCTTAATTAAAATTATTAATTCAAGAATTCACTGAATTCAGTGAAAAAAATTCAATAATTTAAAAAATCTGAGAAGTCTGATTCAAATTCTACAATTTGCATTCTAAATTCAGAAATCCTTATTCAAATTCTAAAATTTGAATTCTCAATTCAAAAATTCTTATTCAAATTTTGAATCAATAATTCAAATCTCAGATAAAAAATTCTTGTGTGATTTTTCAACGTTGTAAACTTTGTCAATATGATTAGATTCAGGACTGAATTTAGATGTTTTTTTTATGCTTATCTGTTTTTGAAAGTTATTTAGAAACACATAATTTTTTCTCAATTTCTGTTGAAACAGTACATCAATTTGCTTATACAGTGAATCCTTTCTTTCTTATGTAAACATTTCCAAAACCTCCTTCCCGAAAATTAAAGAGAAATGAAATTTGACTCTGCATAAGCTGGAACTAACTTCATCACAATCGCGACTTGGAGAAAGTCAAATCCCATGCTCACGACACTTAATCAAGCTCGAGAATAGCTTTTATTCTACACGCTGCAGGCGGATAAATATTATTTAGCCCTCTCCTTGCAAGATAAACACCGCGCAATGGGAAAAGTTACGAAACGAAGCTCGCGAAACTCTGATCTGTCGAAGACAGCCCGTCTCGGAGTTATTTCGCGCGAGCATGAATAATTTGATTCCCGCGATACCGCAGCCACGACGCAATCTACTTAAAGTCGGGCCGTCGCAAGCTCCTCGTGTACCTGATGCATCGCCCGCCGCAACGCATCCCCGTTTTCTTCCGTCAAGCGCGGGCTCTGATAATTGGGAATAATTAATTCGACTTTCATGCAAGACGTCGGAAATTCCTAGTGAGATTGAGCCACGCTTGCACGCTTTATCGACAAATGAAATTATGAAAAGCAACAATGCACGTCATTCGCCGAACGAAACCCGCATGAGGTGGAATGAGCATTATTAACGATCGCATGATTCGGTGCTTACTCAACTTTTAATTAACGCTGCGAGTCTGAAGAGCTTTCGAATCCTCGTGATTAAAAACTTGCATTATTGACAATGTTCATTTTTGTATGTTTATTTACTTGAGAAGTAGGTCAGTGGAGTGGAAGCTCTAAAATGGGTATAAAATAATGTTACTGAAGCGAGGGAGCGCATTGCTGTTGATGAATTCAGGAGGATAAGTTTATTATTTTTTTTTTTCGAGAGTTATTTTGTGGTGGAATATTAAAAAGGTTCATGCATTTTTTGCGAGGAATTCATTTGATTATTAGCTGCCTAAAGTTTGATATTCTAATGAAGTTTATTGAGTGGTTTTTTCTCGAATGCTCTAGGTTATTTAGTTTGGGTCTGTTTTTGTAGCATTTTTATCGAGATTGACAAGTATTTTCTCTTTCTGCTTGACTTTTAGTTTCCTCGTGGAACAGTTGAAGTTTTTTTTATTACTATATTCTTTTTCATAACGAATTAGTTAAATCAACAACTCATCAATTTTGATAGAAGTGTCATAAAAAAGTTTTCACAAAAGATCCAAACTGATTCACTCATACGATTTCACATAAAATGACGCTATAACCAAATCCTTGGAGATTCTCAGACTCGTATGTATCCATTTCATTTCCTCTGATACAAAACTCAATTGGAAAAAGCCCTACAAAATGCAATGCATCACGCCATCCCGAACGTCTCTGCACCGGAAACCTCGCGGCATGAAATTTCCGTGACCGCTGTCATCGCGAGGCAGGACCCGTGAAATCTTTCGTGGAATAATTGGTAGTAGGAAATCGAAGAGGGCGCCAATCGTATATCATGTACGAAGAATCGATGATTCGCTGTGCTAATACGAGAGGAAGATACAGAATTTCGTCAGGGCAGACGAGCAAGCAGAGGGGGTTTTCGGAATTAGATCCTCTCTTAAAATTAGGGTCAAATTGATAATTCTTTAATGTGATCATAAACAATCAAGTAGTATTATGAACATGAAAATAAATACCTTAACAAAAAAGGGCGTTGAATAAATGATTATGATTATAAAAATTAGGGAATCGATAAAAAAATTGAAACTGCTTCATATCGTCAGCAATTTTTTTACTCATGTCAGACATAGAGGACACAACAAATGGTTGTCTGTAAGTACTCGAATTTTAGCGAAATTCAGGATTAAAAATTTTACTAATTCAAAAATAACAGGAATATAGAATCAGTAAAATTATAAATAAAAAAGTTTGATAAAGGTATTATAGAACAAAAATTTAAGAAGTTGTTTGAATCCAGTGGTTGATAAAAAAACTCGAAATAACGAAAATGATGAACTTCTAAGAAACTCTGAATTCTGGAGCATCGAATTTTTAAAATTTAGAGAGAAATTCATTAAAACACCAAAAACTATTTAAAATGATAAAGATACTCTGAAGTAATAGTAAATGTATAGGAATTCGATAAAAAATTATTTTCTGAAAAATACGATCTATAAAACTTGGGATTCTAGACCATCGATTTCGAAAAAAAAAGTGTAAAAAAATCAATAATAATAGTCTAAATCTGTTAGAATACTACAAAATGCTACGAAATTTAACGAACATTTAAAAAAGAAGGAAAATATAGACAACCTATAGAATATACGAAATCTACGTAGATCTGATTTTCTTAGACATTTTTCAAAATACTGTAAAGTTATTGAAACTAGAAATCTAGCGCATTGTATTCTATAAATCTATCTTACAATCTGCAAAAAAATTAGAAATCTACAAACACTGAAATTTTTAATTTCAAAACCGTAAAATAAAAATACTCAATTCGAAAAAAATGCTAGAAATTATATTTGTTACAAATTTCGATATTTACTGCAGCATCGTATTCTATAAATTTGTAGAGTGGATTATAGGAATACAAGAAATTTATAAAAAATACTATAAAATTGTATGAATAACATAAAATACGGAAATTTCAGAAATTCATGAATTGCACGAAAATTTGTTTCTTTTGGATTTTAATGATTTTTATTCTTTGACGATCTGGTTTCGTTCATTAAATTTTTCAATTTCACAAATTTTTGAGTTTCAAATTCATATCAATTTTTGAGTCCGGAGTCGAACATTTTTATATACGTATTCGATACAATGTAAGTCGATTTTCGTAATTTTTAAGTCACTTTAATCAAAATTTGATTTTTTTTCTGGTAATTTAAGTATTTTTTATATTTTCTCATAATTTACACAGCTTGGAGGATTTTCTGATATTATACATGTTTATATAGCTTTCTGATTTCGATCCTCAAAGTATCAAAGTGCTCGAAATTTTATATATTTCATTGATCTTAAAGGAAATAATACCTCGACAGATTTTTTCAAAAAACCCCTGCCAACAATTTTTCTGCCGAAGTCCCTGAGTCCCGGAAACTTTTTGTCACTCTTGTCATCTTTGTACATGCACTAAGAAAAAAAATATAGTATTATAGTTTTTGCAATTCAATCATAAATATTACAATACAGGTATTATATTTTGTACATTAGTACAGTAAAAATGATAATTTATACCATAGAGTACAATTTGCATTCTGTAGATCTAGAATTATCCAAAACTATCTAGTAAAAACTGCAAATTTTATAAATTGCAGGATGTAGAATACAGCACAAAACTTACACAATATAACACACAAATTGTGACGGAAAAAATTTTTTTAAAAATTGCAAAAATATACTCGAAAATCGCTAAAATTTCCACAACATAGCACAAAAATCATAAATTTTTACTATATAATACCAAATTCTTACAATATAGCACAAAATCGCATTTTGTACAATATTACCATTTCTACTGCACAATATTATAATTAGTAAAACGAAAACGACAATTTTTGCAATACAATAATACAACTTGCAATATTCTAGTAGTGTTTACCATACACATGCCAGAAAATACTAGATTTTTTCTCAGTGAAGGCGTCTCGTATTCCGGAGCAAGACATATAGTTTCCGGTGAGACGAGATGAGAGAGACGGTCCAGGTTCTTGGCCGACCTTCCGTCTGCTCCCTCGTCCTCGTTGCTGAAGAATTAATGCCACTTCCAACTCGGCAGACACGCGCGGCCTGTTCCCGAAGTTGGGGGCGCTACGAATCCCCACTTGGCCAACTATCTCGGCCGTTCTAACCTCGCCTTTGCTCGAAAGGCTCTTTTACACTCGAGAAGGCGTCATCTATTTTCACTCGACAGGGACTAGGGGTGCAGCACAACGTCGAGTCAGGCATTAGGATTTAGGCTTAGGCCAAAAGTTACTACTTTTCTAGAGGTACAGGGTGTTGAGCAGACCGGAAAAAAGTCGAAATAGGTTTTGAGGTTTGAATAACGAAGTTCTAATCAGAGTTAATATGAATATGCAAATGTTCATACGTTTGGTATAGTGAGAAGTATGGAAGATAAAAGAATAGTGAAAGTTTCTCATTAGTTTTGAGAAGTCTTTGTAGAAATAAAAAATATACCGAAAAATGAGAAATTTACTAGATTTATGTGCAAAATTTATTTGTTAAAAAAAATAAAAATTTGATGAAAATACGTTATATCTCAAAAAATATCTATTGAAGTACTGAAAATCGGCCAAACTTCGAATTCTAGAGCATCAATTCGCAAAAACCTGTATAACATAGCGTTAATGAAATTGTAATAAATATTATCGTTCTTAAAATTCAAGTTTTCGTTCGCCACTATTCGAAAAGTTAAATCATCATGAACTGTCTCTCACGAAGCTCAAAACCTTTCCAGTGTTTTCGAAAAAAACAGCATGTTTGCTTTGACCCCACAAATTCCACATTTTCTGAAAAACCCAGAATCCTCGCCTCACCACACCCCCCTTTCCCCTTTGTCTTGCTCGGTTTGTCCCTGCTCAAAAGGGGTAGGGTCAAAGGGGAGGGCGCGACTGGGAAACTCGGTGATTGCGAGCTTTCTACAAGGCTGCCTTCCACGTAGTCCCGTCGAGATATACGAGCCCCTTTACCTCGACGATTTAATGCTGGCAGCTCCGTGTACGAGGGATGAGCGTGATTGCCGATGGAGATGATCGAGTTCAGTCGAGAGGGATGTTGTCTGGCAGAATCTGGGCCGAGGTGAAGGCTGCTGCCCGCCTCAAGCTTTCGTCACACTCGGCTCGTCCTCCTCCCTTGCTTTGATTCTCGACTCATTGAATACGAGAAGACTCTTGACTCGCCTCTTGCTGCCAGAGATCCTGTTTCGACCAGGATTCCTCGGCCGGGAACAATATTCTTTTCTCTTATACATAGATAACGTCATTAAGGAGAACTGATTTGTTAAATTGGATTTGCAACGAAATTCGATGCAATGGAAGGAGAAAAAGCCACGATGATGACACTCTTCTTTTGATCTTCAAGTCATCATGGCATTAGTCATCATTTCAAAAATTAAAATGAAGATTGTTCAACATCCAATTCGTCTTCCGTCGACGTAGTTCCATAAGTTACGTCCCAGATTTCCTATACCACAGTCTAATTTTTCCTGTCATTCTTGATGGCAGAGACATTCAAGGAAAATGATAATTCCAGAAACGCACAATCTCCCTTGGAAAAGCATCTCGCAAATTCCCGCCGAGTCAGGGCGTATAGATAAGCCGCGGTAACAAACCGCCTTCAAACATTTCCGTGGTCGGGAGCGTTGGAGATCAGTGGATCATTGGCGCACCCTCATTAAACTGCAGCAGTCAGAGTTACACCCTCTTTTCGCCGCACAATTTCAAGGGGATGGCAGAGGCAAATGAATCTCCGTAACTGCGGTCGGTTTTCGCCGTCTCTTTATTATCATCGTCTCTCTCGCTTCTGGGTTGTTCCTTCTCTATCCGTTTGGCTCCTTCGGGTCGAAGTATACGCTCGCAGAAACGTACACACGGGGCGCTTGTTTCTATTTCGAGTCTCTCCAGCGGTAGAATTACGTGTTGCGCGCAACGTGTACGCTAAAGCCGGTAACATTGTTCACAAGGAATTAGGGTAAAACCACGAAATCCCTTTCCCGCGTACAGTCCTGCTTGGAAATCGCTCTTTCCATGTTGTGCCCTTATCTCCGAGATGTTTGGGGAGATGGCCCGGTAGGTTGTCCGGTATTTGGGTGATTTTTCTGGGAATGAGACGGGAATTGTAGTAATACTGGAAAATCAGAGGAATATTGACAGTACCGAAA
Source organism: Platygaster orseoliae (assembly GCA_030522825.1). Lineage (NCBI taxonomy): Eukaryota > Metazoa > Arthropoda > Insecta > Hymenoptera > Platygastridae > Platygaster > Platygaster orseoliae. Next base: position 8,652 of record JAPYZL010213805.1, on the reverse strand, counting down.
ATCTACATTGATTCAATAATTTGGTTAGCTGAAACAAACGTTTTATATATGTTTGACAAACGATATAGTTTCTTTTAATTCTAAAAATATTGTTCTTTAAATGACGCGTCATTCAAGCAATCCAACTTTAAAAAAACTGGACAATCGCAAGGTTCTCCAAAAACATTTTAAACCCCAATATTCCAGAAATTCCCGAACCCAAGTGACCCAGCATGGTCACTTCTAATCAGACCCAGACTTTTCCTATGGGGACAAAAAAAGCGGCCATTGCAACTTTTTTAATCAAACGCTTTCTAGCGTCAAGCGTATAGTATGCATTTTCCTCTTTTTTTTTGCGAAATTCATAGCACCAGAAATGTTCACAACAGATTGGCCGAAGCGTTGAACGAGTTTTCGCAGAAAAAGTTTAATTAGAAAGTGCTGGGTTTCATTAATCACGAATCAAGCGCCAAATCGGGGCGCAAAGGAAATCCCTGGTCTTTATCGCGCGACCCGCATAAAATCCTTTTTTTTTGCTCCACAAGGCGTTGCGCGGGCTTAATAGATTTTTATACTGCTCGCTCCTTAGTGAGGAAGGAAATTGCGACGCGAGAATAAGCGCTATCATGCGGGATAAACAGTGAAATAAACCCTTTCATTCCTCCGGTCCACTTATCGCCCGATTTCCAGATTAAAGAGGAACTTTCCGGAATCGCGCTTTCTCCGGGATAATATCCACTTTGCCCAACCAAGTTTTATTTACATTGATAAACGAATTTGCATAGGATGGATATGTTTGCATGGCGCTTAGGATGTTGGCCCCACTCGTTACTTTGAATGTAATTCATGTAGAGATGTGTTCCATGTAAACAGGATTGATAGAAACTTTTGCGTTGCATTGTTTTTACAGTTATTCAAATGAATGAAAAGCAAATAAATTAATTATTCAGGAAATGTTTCAATGGACAAAACAGCAAGTAAATAACTTGGTACTAACAACCCACATGAATAAATAAATCACAGGAACGTTGATCAAATGAACAACAAGTAAATAAATAAATCAATAACACTCACGTTAATGAATAAATTGATTACTCAATACATTAAAAAATGACGAGGAATCCTCTTTTCAAATCCCTGTACAGTTGCCATTTCGTGTCACAAATCATCCTACTGATTGGTAGCATTTTAAGATCTTTCATCGTTATACGTCTTTTTGAAATCAACTACTGAAACTATACTGAAAGACTTGAAATACTACACTGATTCAACGATAAAACCAAAACTAATCAAATTTTACATAGGTAGCTTACATCAAAAAGTATAACTCCAGTCTTTCAGAACACTCACAATGAGTCTGTTAGTTGATTTCAAAGAGATGTATGTCAGTGATCTTCAAGATCTTCAAATGTTACTAATTTACTGGATGAATCCACATTACACAAAATTTAAAAAAATACGAAAAACATCGCCAACGATAAAACTTGCCCTGGGATAGCGACGAAATACGAGATTTCGAGGTTGACGGGAGCGTCGACGTTAATTCACGTCGATTTATTCGGGGTCCTTGTTTTGGGCTTTTGCCCGGCGATTCCGCAGAGGCAAGCGCTCTCCATTAAACTCAATTTACGTGAAAATAGAATATAAAATCGCCGAGCTTTTGTCATTTCATGCAGTTTTGCTGGATTGTCTTCCGGTGTTGCGATTATTCTTCGACCGGATATTGGATTTGTAACCAAAAGCAGCTCTTTATTTCGGCGCTCCCGACGGAAACAGCGGAATGCACATTTTGCAGCGGAAAGCGCAGCAGGCTCCTGCGGTAATCGATGTATTTCAACTTGTCTGATCGACACAAGCAAACTCTGCGAGGCATCGAATAACGTTAAACTAACGTGAAACTTTATAATTTGCGTCGGTTCGGGCGCGCATTTGTTGGGAAATTTCGCAGTGATTCTATGTTTGTGTTCGTAGACGTAATTGCACATCCTAATTTGCGCTGATGGACGAGTGGTAATTTGTGACTGTGGCAATAGAAAAAATTAGTAGTCACTGGAACTACAACATTATTCTAGAAGTAAAATAGAGTGCGATGAATTTTGAGAGTTCGGTAAGTCGAGAGTGACGTTTTCGCGATGCAAAGTATTTTTTTCAGAAAATGAAATGAGTTTTTATTGTATTGCACTCAATACAAGAAATTTTATCAACTTGTGGAAACACTGAAAAAATTTTTAAACTACTTATATATTATTATAAGTTTACGGTTTTGTGCAATATTTATAAATTAACTGAAAATGTTACTTCCGAAACCAAATATAAATTTTTTAGAGTTATGTAGATTAATCACAAACAGAGATAGGCACAATTACTTTTTGTCACGTTTTTGGATAGCTAAAAAACTATCAAAAATTTGTTGTAGGACCGTAAAAATTTGTCAGCAAGTGTATTTTTCGCTCTAGTTTTCAAAATTACAGTCAAAACATATGCATTACAGTGTTCTTGATACCTGAATTACAGCAATTACAGCAAAAATTACTGAAATTCAGTAATTTTTACTGTAATTGCTGTAATTCTACTGTAATTTACTGTAACTTTGAAAACTAGAGTAAAAAATACACCTGCTGACAAATTTTTACGATCTTGCAACAAATTTTCGATAGTTTTTTAGCTATCCAAAAACATGACAACAAGTAATTGTGCCCATCTCTGATTGCAAACTATACGAAATTCTTCCGGTACGAGAAAATTAAAAAATACTTAAAGCTTAAAAATTTTTTTTATATGACTGTAAATCTATGTGAAAATCTTTCAGCATACCAGAAAATGATTCAAGTTTTGTGGATACGAAAAAAATTTTTTTTTAATTCTGAAAGTGAAAAAAAAATTAATTATGAGTCACCAACTAAACACTTATATATTAAAAATTGATCGAATACTGAATACTTATAAAACTTCGAATCCTTGAGCATCAAATCTAAGAGTATATAAAAATTATGTATAAACTGAAAAATCTAAAGAAATTATTTAAATTGAAGAAATAATTTATAATAACAAAACAATATCAAGAAATGTATGAAATGCCGAAAATCTACGAAGAGCATTTTTTGTGGAAAGATATTGAACTTCGAAAAATCTGAAAAAATTTCAATTCTAGAGAATATCATACTTGAAATCTGTATATAAATCTTTCAAAATTCTAAAATATTCTACTAATTGTATAAATACTGAAGAAATACGAAAATTATGCAAACTTTAAGATAAGGAATGGCTATGAATCTTTAAAAATAGTTTTAAGAAGAATTTTTTGAAGAACTGCGAGTCTCTTGAACTTTCGAATCTCACGATACAATTTTAGAAATACGTTGAAAAAATCATCAAATTCTGAAAACTTTTAAAATACTTGTAAACTCTATGAAATTGTACGGATACGAAAAAATACGTTTAAAGTAAGTATAGAGAAATTTTTGTAAATACTGGGAATGTGAAAACGTAATTGTTGTTAAATATTGAAACTATCCATAAATTAGAACACAGTAAGGCCTTATGCATTAGATTCTGGAAATCTAAATAAAATATACCGAAAAATACGAAAATAATATAAAAATTTATAGAACACTGAAAAATAATGTAAAAAAATAACTACACTGTTAAAAAAAATGTTTTTACTAAATCTGGTAAATACCCCAAATAAATAGATTTTTGAATTAAAGTCCATAAAATACTATAAATCTTAATAATTATCCATAAGTATAAAATGATTCCATAAAAGTACTTTAAAATATTCCAAAACTGTTAAAAAGGTATTAAAAGTAAACTTTTAAAAAATTCATGATACAAAATGATTTTCAAAATAAAAAAAATAAATTTTTTTCGACAAAAACGGATAACATGGTTTAAAATTCAAAAGACACAAAATAAAAAAAAAAAAAAAAAAAAAAAAAAACCGAAAAAAAAAAAAAAAAAAAAAAAATGATAAAACTTTTTTTTTTATTTTGACAAAATATACGTTTGTATTGGATCCCTGGATGTACCAAACTTGCATCATGGAAGAATTAAAATTTTGAGTAGCAGTGAACCCAAACTTTTGACCAGTAGTGTACATCACGAAAACTCTTGAATTCGCAGCATCAACTTACGGCCCTGATATATTGATACTCGGTGCCGAAACTTTTTGCCTGATGCCTCCCTTGGTTTTGCACGTGCACACAGAGACGCTCGTGGCAAAGGGTGAAATGTGCGGCGGAGCATGGCAGCTTTCGTTCCGTCTCGGATATCAAAAACAATTCGAGCCCAGGGCGAATCTGATCAGAAAAGGGTCCTCGATTTCGCATGGGGCGGAAAAGTGCCACGCGTGGATTTCCATGGAACCCGAAATGGCATACACACAGAAGCGCGAAATGACAGACGGCATTAAGTCTGACGTGGTAACGTTACTCGGGACGCGCGTCTATCCAATCTTCCTCGCGTTTTCCCCGCGACTTCTTTTTGTGTTTCGCGACTTTCCGAGCTTCCCCCTCCCCTCCCTATCCCCGGGAAATGAAACAAATGGCGTTTCAAGCCAAAACTTTTGCCCCCAACCCCTCCAAAATAATGCCTTCACTTCACTTGGGTCTTATTTTCTTGCGCTTTTTGTTACGGTTCTTCTATTTTTCTTAATCTTGCCGCCGTCGTTGAACTTTGGTGTGTCGAGTATAATTAACCTGGCAAAGTGCCGAGAAGTGCGGGTTAAGTAAGGGCATTATTAGTTGTTCAAAAGTGCAAGTGTGCTGTAATTCCTTCCGAGTTCGTGCAGTGAATTCTTTCCGGGATGCTGATTCCCGATGCGCCCTTCGACGTACACGTTCAGGGCTTCTTTTTTCTGGTACATATAGCACGGCGGCGCCTTTTTTTTCCTCTCTGGAACTGGCGTTAATTGACCAGGCGAAAGTTTTTCGGAGATAAATGATGATTTGTGTTTCGGCAGGCAAAAAATGTGCTTTGAGAGCCATTTCGTTTGGAAATTATGGCAGTTTCGGACGAGTTTTCTGGGTAGGTTATGGTAGGGCCGGGCCGTGAATGCGAATTGCGCGGAACGAGGTTTTGGTGCGATTCATCCTTTTTCTGAGATGGCTATTGAGAGTTTGATCGTACATGTGCTTTACTAGTTTCTGGATTGACTTTAACTTGTTTTTGGTCGACGTATTCTGATTTTGGAATTTTGGAATTCAGCGAAATCCTGGTATAAAACAAGTCATTCACGTGGAACTCTGCAGCGGTCGAGTCCTCATAAACGCATTTTCTGGGTGCAAAACCATACGCGACCCTTCTCACGGGTGAAACGAATTGGCCGCGTCTTTTGCGATTTTGCCGGGGCCCGGGTGGCGGAAAATTGGAATTCCCATCTCCATCCTGCGAACTCGCATTCCCGGCCGAAATTTTTATCGATATTTCACGTCTCCTCTAATTCTTCCCGTTGCCCTCGAGGAATTATCATGAGAATTCCATTCCGCTAACGCATTTCGGGGCAGAATAAAAAAATGCGAATTCCTCGCTAGGTTAGCTTTGTGTTGCCGATTTCGAACCTTCCTCTCGAGCAATATCGGTCGAATCGGGAATATGGTCTGTTTTTCGTGGGAGGAATTATATGTTATGAAAGGTGGTTTTTGGACGTACTGATGTTTTTCAGTCAAAAAACTTCAATTTGCTAACTACTGGTAGTACAATATTTTCCCTCACTTCATTTAAATCGTATTTTATAAACTAGAATCATAGATAATAAATAGTAAAATATTTCAAAACGTATTTCGGTATACAAGAACATCGATTTCTAAGAACAATTTATTGTAGTAATGTTCTAGCACAATTTGCAATACCAGCATTTTTAAACTTTTCTGCTATCATCCACAAAAAAAACTAGCATTCATAAGTAGGATGAAAATGAAGAAATCCGCAATTATATATTTAAAGTTACAATATTGCAAATTTTCTTCTCAGTTAAGTATGACATATTCAAAAAAATAATTATCTATTTATAATCGCAAAGTAAATAAAATTACACATAAAAATAAAGTAGCTCAAAAACATCAAACCTTCCCTACCATAACGCGACAAATTTCTGAACACGATAATTTTGTTCTAAAAATAAAAAATAAATAACACAGTCGTATAACACACGCCGAGAAATCTAAGAACATGGGTAAGGTTGTTTTGTTTTATGGGCAATAATAACCGGGTGGCAAGGCAATCGTCGGAATAAAATTGTCCAAACGACGTCGCTTCCAAACAGGGTTTCGTCGCGAGACAGCTTATTACTAATGTGTTTTCGTGAAATTTTTAAGGCATTCGGTACCTGTCCGCTGCCATTTTGGCGGTGTTTATGGTACGAGCGACGTGATTTCGTCGTTTTTCAGGGTTACGGCCCGTAAAGCTTTGTCATCGCCGAGAAAAGTCCTGTCAGTTTGCGAATGAAATATTTTATTGTTGAACGAACGCTTATTTTCCTTTCCTTTTTTTCTTTTTTGGTAAAGCAAAGAAATAAATGGAATTGTGGTTTTATTGAAAAACAAAATTGCATGTTGGTAATGTTAGTTAATTCTCTGCATTCATTGTGCCCATGTGCGAATTGTCCCTGGAGATGAGACCCTTTCGTATTATATTTCTGATACTACTATTTCCCGGGGGATCGGGATTTTATTGATTGCCGCCACGGTAACGGAGAAGAATCAAAAATTTCATCTCTCTTTCCCTCGTCTATTCAGCATGGCTATTATGACTCGAGTAACGCTCTGGAGTTTCTTTGTTCCCGATCAGGCTTCATTAGCGACGTCGCGTTAATTAAACGATCGGAACTGAGGAGATCCCGAGAAACTTGCGATCGAACACTGCACACACGCGTTATACCCACGTTCCAATTTACTTTGGGTGCTCGTCAACAATTTTGCGAAGCAATTATAGGGGATACGTCTTGGTTGTAGACGCCCAGAAGAATTTGCATCATTATCATGTTTCTTGAACTGTGATAATTGATGATGAGCGGGAGAAGTTGTCTGATGATGGAGGTTTTTTTTGTTGTATTGTTCTTGCTAATTGTGAATAATAATGTATAGGTGGTTTTGTGTGTCGTTATGAATTTTTATTGTTATTTAGGGCAGAAAGATAAAATGAGAAATATGGTTATATTTAAATCGTGTTCTTTCTATGAAAAAATGTTTTCTTAATTATTGACAAATTTTTTTAATTCTACACTTGTTCGAGTGATTTATGAAATATCGAAAATTTTGAATATTTTAAAATATTTATCAATATGTCCTGGAATGATCCAAATTTTTAAAAATCATTGAAAGTAGGCATCTTGATATTTCGATGTTTTTTTATCTTTGAAAATTTATGGTTTTTTATTTAAATTTTCGTAATGACCACCAAATTCTAAAAATTTTCAAAGAATCAAACAGTTTGTATCTTTTCAGAAAATAATGAAAATTTTTCACAATTTTTGACATTTATTAATATTTTCTAAAATCTCACGATATTTTCAATATTTTCAGGAACATGGAAAGTTCGTCAAATGTTCAATTCTATTTTTACTGTTATTCAATTCTTAACTTTTATTAATGTTATTAAAAATCATTAAGAATATCGATGATCTTTGTATATACAGTATCAGTAGTTTTATGAGATTGATATTATTCTTAAAAATAATCTACAAAATACATTGTCATCTCCTAAAATCTCACTTCTTCCGATCTTCCAAATCTATAAAATAATTATTCGTCTTTGGAATATTAAATTTCTTTTATCTTCTAACATCATTTTATATTTCTCAGAGTATCATTGAAATTATTGAAATTGTCGGCAATTTCACTAGGATGAAACATTTTTTTAGTTTTATGAAAATATAAATATTTCACAGTTTCTATAAATTTGAGGAATTTCCAAAATTTTCAGTAATGATTTCAGTTACAATCAGTTTCCAATTTTACTTTTTTCTATGGAAAATGAAAAAGTTTTGTACTCCCGCGGAAATGATGAGAGAGGAAAATTCGGAAATTTAAAAAAAATTTTTTTTTTAAGGAATTTAAACCAAAACATTTAATCAAACATTTGATGAAAATTCCATGAAAAGCTACAAATTATCAACAGATCTTGTAATTTTTCGTGTTCATCATTTTTTGTTTTTCTACAATTTTTCAGGATTCATTGAGATTATTGAAATTCTCCACGGCCTAAGTAATATAAAACATATTTTGATTTTCAAAATTTTGAAACAATATGACAGTTTTCGTGATGTACTTCAAAATTTATTAATTTCTTTGAATCTACAATGTACATTTCAATTTTCCTCAATCCCAAACATTTTTCCAAATTCCAAAAATTCTGTACGATCTCTGAAATTCTCTGTTAATAAATTTTTCGTCTTTACGAATTTTTTTCGATTTAAATTAAAATTTAAGTTTAATGCTATGTGTGAAAAATGTATAAAAATCAAGTAGGCGTCTCGAGGTAATACACAAATTAATATATGCGTGTATTTTACTCATGTTTCAAATATCTAGTCTATAAAAATTCAGTTACATTTTAAGGGGGGAAGTATCTTTTGATGCCGAGAAAAAAGTACTTTTTTTGCGATGTATTTTTGGAAAAATGAAACGGTGCACACAAAAATTGATATCGTTTATATCTAGGGCAATGTTTCAAGAT
>JAPYZL010213784.1:0-16587 GCA_030522825.1 Platygaster orseoliae | reverse complement strand
CACTACTGGACACTACTGAAACACTACAAGGAATATTGAAAGTGTTGCGTAGTGTTGTGTAGTGTTGTGTAGTGTTTTGAAGTGTTTTTTCACAAGGGCAGGGATGAACTGAAATTTCTGCCTGCAAATCTTGAATTGAGAATCAAATGTAAACTTTGTGCAAACATTGTGCAAACAATTAATACAAGGAGTTGGTCCTAATGATACTGATGAGAAAAAAATTGACTAACTGATTCAGAATCAATGTCAAATGAAATCTATTTTACAGTTCTTGTTATCGAAGCTCGTTCCGAAATGACAGTATAAATCTGTTAATTTGTACAAAAAATTTTTCCCGTGCGTAATTATATGAGTGTTTTCCCAGGTTTAGCTTCGCGAATGACACACGTCATGCGTGTTTCCTCAGTAGACGTGATTGCGTATATGTGGGCTGTGTCGAGAGACTACGGGAAATGGGTTACAAAAGAACTATCGCTCGAGCCATAAAGTGTAGGGCCGACGCGTTCAGCTTCGGTAAGCGTAGCAATTCACGCAATCATTACCATAAAAAACGCAGGGATAAGTTTACTAACAAAGGATAGTTTTTACTATAAAGGATGGTTCGTCGCGAAAACTAAGGTGGAGTTTGTACAAACGTCGTAATGAAATACAATTATAAATCGATCAAGTCGTTACTAACCATATCACCGATTTCTTTCAATTTTGTAGAATGCGAATACAGATATTCGTTGAAAAATATACGTGTTCCTCATTTCTGGCTAAAAATCAATATTATTCGAAAACTCATGACTATCTGTTTCTCTGCTTAATTGAGAGTTGAAAAATATTTTATTTTTAAATTTTAAATTTTTTATTTCGATATTTTTGAACTTATCCTGATTATATTACAATGTTCAATACGTTTCGTTTGATGATAATAAATATTCTAAAAGAAAAACTTTTAACAGCATCGTGAATTTCGGGTAATATAACTCAAAGTAAGGTTTTCGTACGCGTCACTTGAAAATATTTTTTATATTTATATTGATTTGCGTGAACCCGGTTTTATCACTATATCGCTTTAAACCTTTAACTATTGTACTTAAAATTTTGGTAATTAAAAAAAAATGTTTCTAATTATAATTCATGTCATTTTCACACTGAATTTAACTTTTTTTAAAGATTTATCCTGGGATAATCTAAATATAAAAAAATGCAGTGAAAAATTGCACTGTTAAACAACTTTTTGTTTATATTTCGATGCGTAATACGCTCTGTGGCTTATGAGCAGGTGAAAATAAGCAGGCGAACGCTCGTGCACGTGGCTATGTTTATTCCCCAACCACTTAACCCCACCCTTGAATCTTTTGTTTTCCCACGTATTTCTCATACATCAAGTCTTCACTCTTTTACTGTATACTACAGCAAAACTGCCGTAAAAATTACACATATTATTTTTTAGACTAAAACCAAAATTAAACAAGTTGTGCTATAATACTTTGTTTTTCTCGAACTTTGTTCCCTTTTTTTTAGTGTTTAAGGTGTAAGTATTTTTGCAAAGTTTAGGCTTTTTTCTCACTTTCCTAAACGAGTAGTTTTAGAGTGAAAATGGAAATGAATTTCGTTTCCTTAGAATGAAATCAGAAGTCAAGTGATGTAATTTACGAATTTAAATACAATTCCCGTAGCAAAGCGTGAAGCCACTTTACAGTTTACTGTTAGATACGATCTAAGTCTCGTTTGACGAAGCAAGAGAGACTTTTGTTAAAAGCCAATTGAAGGGTCTTTAAACCCTTTCAGTATGCGAAACGGACTTGCGATTACCGATTCTTCATGAACGCTTCTTGTTTTTTCGATATTCCATCGGTAGAATAAGTAATGGCTTTCTTTGAAAATTCTAAATTTGTTTACTTTTCAAAGAATTCAGGCAATGTTTCTGATAATACAAAATTTTATTTTATGATTCATTTACATTAAACTTTATGTCTTATGATTTTTTTGAATTTTTCAGTATTTTAATTTGTATACTTCGAAAAAAAAAAGAAATTCTACTTTTGGATTCGTTATTTAAAAATGCATAACTTGAAATGATTTGATGACATTTCTTCTAAAAACATGAAAATAAGATAATATAATAATAATAAGATAAAATAATATTTTTTTCAACAAACCTATCAGAAGAACAATATTTACAAACAACTTTATTTTCGGAACTTTTCTCCTTTTCGTAAGAAAAACCTTTTTTTCAATGAAAAATTCAATTAATTTTTTTTCCTAGACTTCACCTTCACTACTCTCGCACACTTAATTGAATCTTGAATGAAATAGTTGCTCCATTATCAACCAAATGAAGCAGACAAGGAAAAATCGGCGCATGATAAATGATGTAAATCCAGAAAACCTGCCTCGTCATCGGCTCCGGGTGAACCCTGTTGCGTAAGTGCTGGGCGATTCTTCGTCTGCATTTAGAGAACCACGCGCTCTTGCATTTCGGATCCACAATTTTTCTCCCATCTGCGTTTTCCACCGAATTTTCCACGTTTTCCAAGACCCCCGTCCACGTCCATCTTTTGGGCCTCGATTTTCCCAGCCAGTCATTTTTTCCCAAACCCCCTACGAACTTTTGGAATGAGACTTGGTCCAGGGCCCAAAAATGGGCGCTGTGCAGTTTGTAACGACTGCCATAAAAATCCATGGGCTTGTCATTCAAAATGGAACATGGATTCCAATCACTGTTTTGTTCGTTGCACATTTTTTTGAATTTCAACTTTCACTTTAAAAAATGATTTGAATTACAGTTTGAAGAATTTTTGAGTGAAATAAATAGTGAAAAGGTTCTTCATTTGGAATGTCATTTTGATTTCGCGTGTTGAAGGATTTTTTCGAGTTTTGTGCGTAAGACACTTCGGCGGTCGAAACAAAACTGAATTGCAACGAGCGTGCACGAGGTAAATACAGTGGCGTCGTGATGTATACGGACGCAAGCGCGCGTGAACGTGAGATTTGCAGGGAGTCATTGTACTTTTGCTAGACCTTCGCGGTGCTTTGTGGCGACGAGCAATTAACCCTTGGCCTTGAACGTGAGGGTGCGCGAAAATCTGGATCTACGTGTATCCTATACGGCGGAAAAAACGATAAAAATGTTGTTTATGAATATGTCAAGGATACAAATTATTCGTAGAATTTTTTAACAACGTCAAAAATGGAAAACAAATGTTGTAAACCTTAAAATCAATTGAATATTAAGGAAGCGGAGGTGACTTATTTTTTAGTAATTTTTTGTTAAAAAGTATATAATATGAGTTGTTAGTTTCAGCCTTTTTGAAAAATTTAATTTCGTTCTAAAAATAAAAGGTAAGATAAATTACTCACGTATAAAACTTGAATTTGTGAATAAAATTACAACTTTTTGTTTTTCAACTGTACGAGTGAATTTTTATTATGGTTTTCACATTTTTCCAATTGTTTTCTCCGTCAATTTTCCATTCACTCATTTTTTATTTCTTCTGAGATGTAAAAATAGGTAACGTTCGCTAAATTTTTTTCCAAAAAATTTACATGTTTTCAATGATTGGTACACTAGAATAGATTCAAAAATTCTAATTTAAATTCTAAATTCGAAAATTCAATGAAAAAATTCGAGAATTAACTGAAAGAAAGAACAAATTAAAAGAATTCACTGTGAAACTTTACTGGATTCTGAAAATTCTGTTTCATATTCTTAAATTTTAATAATGAATTCAAGAATTCGCTGAATTTTACGAAAAAAAATCAAGAATTCAAAAATTGTGAGAATTCTGATTCAAATTCTGCAATTTGAATTCCAAATTCAGAAATTGTGATTCCGATTCTGAAGTTTGATTTATAAATTCAAAAATTATGATTCAAATTTTTAATTAATAATTCAAATCTTAGAAAAAAAATTCTCGTGTGATTTTTCAACGTTGTAAACTTTGTCAACATGTTTGTCTGAACTAAAAATTTATTCGAGTGAACCAGATGTTTAGTTGGTCAAATGACGATGAAACGTTTGTTTAAGCCAACCAAATAGGTTTTTCGGTGCATATATTGAAGTTGATGATTCAAAAAAGTTGAAAAATTTACTCGACTTTATAATTTTCTTTTCAAGAATAAACCTTTAACTGTTGACAAAAAAAACTTCATAACAATTTTTAGCGAAATGATAACATTTCTTATAAATTTAATGGAGCCTAAAATTATTGAATAATATCGGCACTTCGACTTTAAAAAATCATTATTCCCAAACAACGAATTTAGGCTGCTATATAATTTTGTTTATATATATATATTACTATAAAAAAAATATGATGCAAAAAGGAACAGATACCTTTCAAAATTTTTGAAGTAAAAAATTTTTTTATCACGATTTTTAAAAATTTACGAATATACACCATGTTTCATATTTTTTTCTTTTAGAGATACCTTCTACCTACAAACAGGAAAAAAGTTTTAAATTTATTTATACAATTATGTCTGAAAATTTAAACTGTTGTTTGCATTTGAATTTATATACTCGTGAAGAATCTAATAAGTTACTCTAAATAAAGGAACTATAGTTGGACTTGGATTTTGAAATTTTCAAATATATGATTTTCGTATCTAACCTGATAGTTTCCACAGAATATAGAATTTCATTTGCAATAACCAGAGTTTGTAAACTAAATTTTCCATTTTCATTTTAAGTTTTTCTTTCAAATCTACATTCAAGATTCTTCATTCCTTATTATTTTTTTCTTGTCAATTTTTTACATGAATCGCGTAAACTTATGGTCTTTAAAGATTCAACAAATACGGTTTATTATTTATTCGCTCTTTTCGTGATTATTAATATATGCTAGGAAATCATAATTATTAATTACATTGATGATTTTCTGCTCTTCAAGAAAAAAAATGTTACGATGTTTAGTTTTGATGAACGGAAAAATTTAAATAGCAAAACCTTATCTCAAAAAACAATTTTCGCAAATTATCATTCTCGACGTAAAAATGAATACCATGACTACTATCTCTACCGTCTTCTACGAACGAGTGTAACATTCATATCCAAAAATTGGTAATGACATTTTGATTAGCAGATACGCATTTTAAAAATGGCAGTTTATTTGCTTCATGTACAAAAACTCGAGTGACAAATCAGGAATGAAATTATTCCGCATTAGTTAGGCGTATCGACATGTAAAATATATTTGTTACACACCTACATATACTCACACTTCAGACGGAATTTGATATACGACCTTTTCACACTAAGGCGCACACATACGTTAAAAGCGATTTGATACACTTGCGACGTTTTCCATAAAAAGCGCCACAATCGTCAAATATCGAAATTTTCACCATTTTGGAAATGGCTGGACTGCCTGTAAAAGTAAAACGAAGCGTAACGAATTCTCGTATGCAAGGGAAGTAACTCGTCTTTCCATGTAACGTCACACGCACGTACACAATTTTCAAAATATCATTCACGTTCTTTTCATCTCATCCTGTAGTAAAATATTTGGACTCTCTAAGTTACCTTCTAATTTATATGGGAGTTGCCGCAATTCACGTTATGAGTACGGTTTTTTTTTCTTCGGATCGCAAACACATGGCACACAATTATTTGTCCATTTCACTCGTCATTAGGAGCCAAGTGTACACTTGATGATAATAACACGTTTTTGTTTGAACGAATTGAAGGAAAAATTACCCACAACTCAAATGGACTAGGTTACACTTTTTACAGGTTAGTTGTTTCGAAAGTTTTTATCAAATGGCCAATATAAAACGTAGACGAAAAGGGAGGTTACGTGCTTGATTAAAGTACGAAATTTTTATTATTTTTTTATTTTTTTCGAAAATATACCTCTTTATCGCAATCACAGAACTTGTTGTAAAAACCGTTCATGAAGGACGCCACGCTTTATTGGACGCAACGAACTATTTCGTGAAAATGATAGAGTTTGGGAATAAATGGGATTACAATCTGATGAATTTCGTTGTCATGTTTCGACTTTCCTGAATTTCGATGACATACAGATAAGTATTTTAGTAAAAAAAATGAAAACATTTTTTGTTTGTTCTTTTTGAGGCGCGACGTTCTTTATGAACTTCCCCTACAGTTGAATAATTTCCTCCCACAGCTATACACTAACAGTGCAGTGGACGATTGAAGGACATTCTATTGAAACAAATTCCAGTCGAACTATGCAACATCGACCTTTTTTATCGACACTAGCATTTGCATCAATTGATACAAACCTCGATTCTCTCCTATTGTATTTGTACGTTTCGCCCATCAAAAAACCATAAAACCTAATCACATGTCAACAGATTATAAAAAATATATTGTTCCGTAATCATAAGGCAGTAATAATAATTCATGTACATAAGTGTTGCGTTTGTGACGTCAAAATGTGATGGGAGAAGCAGAAAATTCGTTTTGGAATCTTTTCAAAGAGTAGGTCGGAAAGAAACGACATTATCCTAACCTTTGAGAGAAATTGTAATTATTTCATGCGAGTATAAAAAATGAACATCGATGATTAACAACAAAATTTATTCACTCCGTGCTTGAACGTGAAGCTACTCTTGAGGAAGAAATTAAGATCGTATGACTGGCGAATAAGGATTCTGCCTCATTCTTATATATTATTGTCGGTAAAGTAGGATACTGTTGATAAAGTAGACGGTGCCGTTTAAAGGTGTCGGTAAAAAATATCACTAGTTTCTAAATTTTCCTTTTTTTTCAACTACTTTAACGTTTAAAAACTTGAAAATAAAAGTTTTCGAACCAGTGACTCACTTGACCATCAGTGCCTTACCTTACCAACTAAAGCCTAAAACAAAATGATACAGTACAACTATTATTTGTTTCCTTCCCATGTTTTTAAGAATTTGAACAAAGCACCTTCTGGAAAAATCATCATATGATCTATAAAACAGAGGTTATTCTTCTATGAAATTTTCATAATAGAAATATAAATTTACGCGGAGTGAATAAAATTATTCATTGCCTTCGGTATAACAAACTATAACCCATTATTATCAAGTGCATGTACATACTACAGCGTAGTTACGTATCTAAGACGTAAAATAACTTGCCAGAAATATGTCACAGCGTGGTTTCTTAGTCACGCCATCTACACGCTCTTTGTAACCCAGAGCTTGGTCGCCAACCGATTTCAAAGTCTCCAACGCAATTCTGATATGCGACTTCCGTGCGAGTACGTAACAGGTGATTACATTTTCTCTCATATTCTTCTTAAAACTTTTGAACGATTCGTTTCCTAATATACGTGGTCAGTCGTCGAATGATTTTTCTGAGATTCTATCTTTGGTAAATCAACGCTGCAAGTGGGAAAGTTTTTCTAGTCGCTTGGAGAGTGAGGAACTGAACCGATCACTGTGAGCTGGATTTTTGGTGGTCGATAAGCCAATCATTGATTGTGTCAGCGTTTTTACTAACCCAATAGATGTTGAATCGGATGATTTCAAGGCTCTGCTCCAACATTCGCTGACCACTTCCCACGTTCACTTTGTGGAAGAAGTCTGATACCTGTGGATCATCGATCACATTACCTAGTGAACTTCTGAGCTTACTGTGATGATGGTAAATACAATTTACTGTTTTATTTGGACTTACTTCTTTGTAATCGTATTCTGTGAAGAAGCTAGAAGTGACACCATAAATGAGTCCACCCATTCCCAAAGAACCACTTCCTAGGAGACCTTGCAAATAGGACCAATGAGCTTTCAGATGACGCCAAGCGAGTAATCTTCCCTCTGGATTACCAGCAACCGACCCAATCACTGCTTCTATATCCTGAGTCCGCACTTGATCTCTGTCTAAGGTCTTCAGAAGATAACGCTGTAGCAACCAAAGGTCGGTACTCGCGCCAAGAGCATGGAGCATTACTTTCTTTTCGCTTGGTATCTGCGACTGGCTGTACACTTTCCAGCAAAATTTCCATTCTTCTTCACCTCCAAATTTTATCCCTACAAAAAAACATAGTAGATAGTTCTACGACAATGTTGATAAATAACTTGAATTTCTTTATACCAAATCTTCTGTTTTCACCTGCAGCGTACACTACATCGCGAATATTTGGCACGATTCCTTCGCTCTTGTTCATCCAGTTTTGAAACAATGTTAAGGCTGGTGATGCGAGTGTCTCCATTTTCAATTCTATCACAGTTTGTTGTACAGAGATTCGCAATAATCTGAAAAAGCAACAACTTTTTGACTTTTCTCTTTTCGAAGATGTTGATATACAAGTGATTGTCTTATACTTACTTATGCAAATGAGGCCCGTCGTCGTTCCAAGTTACGAATTTAGCTACCGGTGTAATGAGCGCCTTCAAAAACTCCATGTATTTTTTGTATCCAGAGCTTTCGCTGAGCTTATCTTTCCAAGCTTTAAGGTAATTAAGCGCCGTAGCCCAAGGTATATAATCTTTCTCTTTGACGAGATAAAGGGACAATCTTAAGGGAATCGTGGCGTTTAGTTCACCAGCCTCGCACAATGAAAAAGCGTCATCGATGAGATTAGCGCGATCTGCTGGACTAAATCTCGTATGATCCTTCATAAGCGTCTCGATTATCGAATTCCACATTTCATCTGAATACAATACCCGATAGAAACCAGTCTGATTTACGTTGCATTTGATGTACTTTACGTCTTCATCTACTTCGAACGTCACTAAACAGGGAAAAATAGTTTTTTTAGTTAATTTTTATGCTTCAACTGTATCGCATATATTTTGATCTATTTGAGATCTAGTGGAATATATATATTGCTTTGGGTAAGGATTTTTTAGAAAAAAGTATTACCGTTAGTCATGTTCATCCAGACACTGTTGAGTACGTCAGGTTCTTTATCTGTATAGTAATTCAATGGGATGTACCACTTGTAGTCCCATGGTGTATTCATTTCAGAGTCAGTGTCATTTGCGCCAGCCGTTATGTGAAACCGCTTCTGAGCAGCGTTTATGGAGTTTTCTTCTCGGGTAATCGTGATTAGCGGAAACCCTTTTTGCTGAGTCCATGTTTCCATGATGATCTGGAATTTGAAATCGTTTGATTGGTTTCAATTTTCAAGCTGTATGATAGGAATGCAAGAGCGTAGGCAAAAAAACATGTTCGGCAGAGGTTTTATGGTATTTTAGTAGTTCAATGGTCCTCGAAATCCTCACCTTTACGTCAAACGTATTATTAGCATGCTTGGTAAAAGCTGTCCAGAGGTCATTTGTGTCTGCGTTGCCGTAAGCGTGGGTGTTGAGATAATCGTTGAGTCCATTTTTGAGAACGTCCTCACCGAGGTAGCCTTCTAGCATGTAAAACATAGAAGCTCCTTTGTTATAGCTGATTGTGTCAAAGATGCTCTCGATGTCTGAAGGATCTTTGACTGGTACGCTTATAGGGTGGCTACTCGTTAAAGCGTCTAAGTGCATAGCCGGCTGGATCTTGTCCAATATGAACTGATCGATCATGTTCCATTCAGGCGAGATGTTGTTGACGCCTTTGTACTCGAAGTAGCTCGCAGCGCCCTCATTCAACCACAAATCGTTCCACCACTTCATCGTCACTAAATTGCCGAACCATTGATGTGCTATTTCATGTGCAATTACAACCGCGACCCACTCGTGGCCCGTCGTCGAAGTTTCTTGGGGATCGTACAAAATCGAGGTTTCGCGGTACGTCACAAGGCCCCAGTTCTCCATCGCTCCAGATGCGAAATCTGGGATAGCGATCAAGTCTGGAAAGTAGGCAATAATTGTATTAAAATTTCGATGTTTAGTTTCCTTGTTTTTCCGATTGAAGAATTTTTTACGTTCTCTCAGAGCCAAAACCAAGTTATTCAGAACAAATTAATTTCTGTCAAGTCATCTTCTTCTATTCCAGCTTTCCATTCTAAAAATAGTTTGTTAGTATAATTATTTGTTGATAATTTTTTATAACTATTTATAAATATTATTGATTTTTGAATAATTGAAAATATTTGTTATAATAAAGTATTATGTTCGTAATTTTTTAATCTCGAAAAGCCGAAATCGTTAAGATTTTCAAAGATTGTCAATAATTTCATAAATGTCGGGAGATTCGTACACTTTAAAAAAATGTGCACCAAACTTTGTGTTCATCAACATATTTTAACGAAATGTGTAATTTATGATTTTTTTCTTTTCTGATTCACATTCTCTCAAAGTCAATATCAAGTAATTAAGAATAAATAAACTTCCGTCAAATAATTGTATACTATTTTAGTTTTCTATCCTGAAAATATAGTTTGTTAATATAATTATTCATGAATTATTATTAAATAATATAGTTGAATATTATTATTTATTAAATATTGAAAAATAGTAGTTGGATTGAAGTATTACGTAAGAAATTTTTGAATATCAAAAATCTCAAAAACGTAACGATTTTCAAAGATTGCCAATGATTTCATAAAGTTCGACAGATTCCTAGACTTTCAAAAAATGTGCTCCAATCTTTGTGCTCATGATCATATTTTAATGAAATTTGCAATATGATTATTTTTCTTTTCTGATTCTTCATTTAGTATAAGAATTCGAAAAACTTGAGAAGTAATAGAAAATACATAAAATTTGTTTGAGCTGAAAAAATTCTTATTAAAATCCGGAAATTTTGAATACCTCATAATACAGGGAAATTTGGAAAATTTTAGATAATTTATAAATACGGATGATTTTTGAATTTGCTAATATTTCTATGGATTGCAAAGAATATGTAGAATCTGAGTATAATTAAAAATGCTTCTTAATATTATAGTTGTTTTTCGTTATTTCATTTTTTCGAAACATGTTTGAATAAATTGTTTTTTATTTTCATTACATATTATTCAAATAACTTGGAAGATATCAAACAATTAGGGATAACTTTAATATTCCGGTCAAAGTTCTATAAAATTTGTAAATTCTTGAATCATTTATCTATACAATTCGTAATTTCACACTTTTTAAAAAAATTCTAAAATATAAAAAATTTTGAATATCGCTAATAATTCTATAAAATTTCGAGAAATTATAGAATTTCGGAAGATATTGTAAAATTGTGCATATTGTCTTAACGATCATATTAATCTAAAATACTCATTATAATCTTTTTTCAATGAAAAAATGAAACAATCAAAAAGAATAAAAAAATGACGAGAAATCTCCATAAGACAGACAATATATTCATGATAAATTTTATAAAGTTCTGAATAGTTCGAATTGCGTTTCAAACTCGGAAATTCCGCATGAATTCAAGAAAACGTTAAAAATTTTGAATATTTCAAAATTGTTTAATTTCAGAAAATGTACAGTGATTTTGTAGATTATTGAAAATTTTAAAATTTACGTATACCTTATGATAACTTTACAATTATTCAAAATAAAAAAACTTCTGACTGTACGGAAATCATCCTTAATACCATTGTAAATTTCAATTTTAAAATTAAATAGAGCGTAACACTAAATCTGGACAAAATTTATAAATCTTGAATAATCTTTACCGTTGAATGAAACGACAATATCAGTGTTTAGAAAACTGTAGTCAACTCGAGTCACATTTATGAATACTCGAGTATTTTTCAATACAGTCATTTTTTTGGTCCTTTTTATATTTTGTATTTTGGAAACTTTGGAAGGATCTATTTGGAAAAACAGAAGCATAGCAAACTTAATTGTTATGTCTAGAAAATAAACGAAAAAAGGAAGGCAATGAAAAAAGGAAAATTGTCTGCAAAAAACGTACAACTGACAACTTATCTAGCGATGCGTGCACCGAGCGTTCGTCATATCCCACGTGCTATCACATAGATGACCTAACTAATTCATGCATTCAGATCGACATGTCTACCTTGCTTCGGGAGTGGATAATTAACCCCAAAAAAGTTCTCGAAATAGTCCGTTGTGCGGATGGCGGTCTGCAGAGCGTATTTCGCTTGTGGGAGCATCGATTCTTGAGCATAAACGCTGACTGACACGTTCCTCGAAGTCATAGAGTCGATCCTCTTGAAGTCGCACACTACGAAAGCGACCAAATATGTCGACATCTCGACGGATTGGTAAAAGTCGTCTCGCAACTAGAAAAAAAATTTCGCAAATTTGTATTTCAAATACGAGAAAAATGGCTGTAAACCTGAATCACGGTTTGTTTATTCGCAGCAAAAGTTTTTGTCAATAGGTTCATCAACACAGAGCTATCGATCGCTTTTTCATGCCACTCGGCTCATATTTTTTTCAACACTCTGCGTTGCACGAACTGCTGCGTTCAATCTTTTTACATTCGTTCCACAAATTCTTGATTGATGAAGGTAAATCAGAGCAGAAAATAAAGAATGAAGAATTTTACAGTGAATTTCTTTTGACGGCAGTAACATGGGTTTGAAAAAAAATCGAGTATATATTTCCTTGTTTGATTTCGAGTCAAATTACGTTTATAAAAAACTTGCAATATCTGTCAATTGTATCTTTCGTTTTTTTTTTTTTGATGTAAGAAAGAAGTTTATTTCACGAGTTTCCTAACGCAGTGAAAAAACAGTTTTTACAGTTATGGAAGAAACGTTGCTTAAGGTTTGAAAAAAAAAATGATTTACCAGTCCTATTCCCATGTAAAACCCAGCATCCTCGGTATCCATAACAGGCATATTGCAGAGCGATATATGGA
The DNA here is from genome assembly GCA_030522825.1 of Platygaster orseoliae. Classification (NCBI taxonomy): domain Eukaryota; kingdom Metazoa; phylum Arthropoda; class Insecta; order Hymenoptera; family Platygastridae; genus Platygaster; species Platygaster orseoliae. The sequence goes on along the minus strand of JAPYZL010213784.1, from coordinate 3,929 downwards.
ACCTATCCCTGAATATGGAAACTTTAAATTTCGCTTTGAAATGCGGCTCGTCGAAGCAAGGGAAAGCTTTTCTAGCATAAGTTGGCTCGAAATGCGTCGTTGCTAAATATCTACAAATATTTAAAAAAAACAACATAACATAAACATTTCCAAGTCGTAGACAGTAGAAATAATAATTCTATTACCGTTTATCTCCGTCAGCACTGATATAACTGCTGAGATAGAACCCTTCTAAATCCCTGGATAATTTCGAAGAAAATCTTAAATAAATTGTGTAATTTCCCTTCTTTCGAAATTTCACGTCCTCGAGTTCCAAATAAACTTGCTGATGCTTCGGATATTCCAGTAACTTGGCCACTTTGAGTCTGTTTCCTTTCCGATCTTGAACCATCTAAAAGATTTTGTTTATTTTTTTTTTGTTTCTGTCTTGATTCTAACTTGACTTTTTCAACTCACTTTTTCTTTTATTGTCAAGTTTTTGCTGTGGAAGACGATGAAATTGGTCTCGTGATCGACGTAGAATTCAATTGTAACTTGTCCTGCACAGTACATTTCATGTGTGAGATATTTTATTGCTTTATGTTTCATTGGTTCATCTTACCTTTGAAGTCGAGTGTCGTGAGATTTGGATGAATCGTGATATTGTACCTTGTAGGGTGCGCAAAAGAAGGTAACCTAATGTTATTCCATGGAAACACCTGCAAGAATATTTAAAATGTTATGTCAGCGTGAAAGTAAAACAAGGATGCACTTGTAACGAACCTCCCCATTCGTTGCGAGAGGCTCACTTCCATCGTCGTCGTCGATTACGTAATTAGTCGGTTTTTCTCCTGCACATGGGCAATCTGAGACGAATTTTCATATGAATGTGAGAAAAAATTATTTCCTGATAAATCAACAACTTACAATTTTGTGGTCCCGCAAAGGCTATGATGAGTGATATGGCGAAAAGAAAAACGAAAACGACGGTGGTGATGCAAAGCGCTCTTTTTTGAGAGCAAACTGTGACCCCGTTGTGCTCATATATACTGCGTTTGTGCAACCCTGTATTACTGTCTCCTGAAACAGAAACATCCCTGTTGATGAATTGAACGCCTCAAATTTCATAGACACCGCAAGTGCTCTCCTTGAAACAGAATCTGCTACAAAATAAAATGTCTTTAAAATTTCGCAGCGACATTCTACTTCGAAATGCCAAGACGTAAAGAGCCAACATGGCATGAAATTCGTTCAAATTGACTTGGAACTATCTAGCACTTGAGACGAGAGCACATTTATACCGGACGACAAGAGAGAGCTTCTGAGAGTCCGTGTCTTTTGAAAATTTCACGTCAACGCCGAGCCACTTGACCTGTATCATGGTCTCGCTCGACGTCGCACGAGCAAATTTCGTAAATCTTCAAAGTCCCACGAGAACGTATGAAAAAAATTTTCCGCGTTTCGACAGTTTCACGTTACTTTTTGTTGCTGAAACCGACCTGGGAATTAATCGAGGTGAGAGGCAGTGGTACGAGAGGGTGGTTGGGTTTTTAATTTTTCAGACTGCTCGATTGTCCGTGCATCGATCGTGCACACGTGCTTGAGAGCGCACTGCACTAGCTTCACTAACGAGTCAAAGCGTAGGGAATGCCGAAAGTATGCCAGTTGGTCAAAGGCTTTTACAAGGCTTGAAATAGACGAGCTTTTTTACGATTACGCATAAAAGTTCATTGAACTTACAGAGAGATTTGGTTACAGTTACAAGGAAAAAAAGGATTTGCTGTATCAGCCAGTATCAAACCTTTCTTGAATGGAGGATCAAATTTATTATTATTTCATGTGAAAATGAAAAAAAAAATAATAATATCAATAAAAATACGAACAATAATAAAATGATGCGTTTACATAATGATAATGATTTTTTTAAATAAAGTGATCAACAAAAATAAGAATGGAAAATGATGAAAAATCTACTTATTAAAATCTAGAGAACATAACAAATGGTTTTCGGTCAGTTCTCAAATTTGAATAGAATTCAGGATTCTTCAACAATCCTGGTTTCAGGAAAGTTATAATTAAATATAATTGGCAAGGATAACATAGAAAAATGAAATTTCACCAATTATTTTCACCCAGTGGTTAATAAAATATAAACTATTATTTACAAAAATGTTGAAAATCTGAGAAAGTTTGGAATCTCGAGCTTTAAATTCTAGAAATTTAGACAGCAATTTATGAAAATAACAAAAAGTATGTCGAATCATGAACAAACTAAAGAAATTTTAACGATTTTTTTTAAAAATAAAAATCTTTCGTAAAAATACGTTTTTTGTTTCATTAGTAAATTTACTCATGTCAGTAGAAAGGTGAAAAATATATAGTAATTATGAATCCAAAAATAATGATTCAGAATGAACTTTTCAGTGCAATATTTCATTCAAGTAAATAAATTATTTTTAAAATCATTATGATTGTTATTTCATATGTATATTAAGAATATAATATAATAATATATGTAAAAGAAATAATAATAAAAAAAATATATTATTATTATTTAATATAATGAATAATTTATATATAATGCAGTATATTAGTACATATTTAAATTATTGAATTTGAACAAATTATAATTAAAATTAAAGAAAATCTTCAATAGAAAATAATAATTTCCTATTTTAGCCGATTTTACAATTTTCATAATTGCCAAAATCCACGTTACGGAGAAGACGAAATTTCATTCTATAACTAGTATAATAAAATAATATTATTAACTATCAATTGAATTTATGAGAATTATTGTATTTATCATTTTCACATGTACTAAAATCCGGAGAAAAAATGAGTATTTTATGAGAAAGAATGAGGTTTTGGTAAGAACAAGAATGAAAATTATAGGATAGTGAAAGAGCGTGATTGGAGAAAAAATGAGTATTTTAAGAGATTGATTCAGTAAGTCTCTTGGTTAAAAAATCCTCGAAAGGTGGATTTCGAGTCATAAGTGCACTTTTGAAGAATGAATAGAGAACTTTTTTTCTCCGAAAATCCTCAAATTGTTTACCATTGGTTAATTACTACACTCTTAAAAATTTTTCTTGCGATTTTAGGTTAAAGTAACAGGAAGTACCAGTAGGTAATGGTGCCATAAATTTAAGAAACTGGTATAGTACCTAACCTAACTTTTTGAATTGTATTTTATATATATATATTATATTTCGTACATCTATCCTCCAGAAAAAAATGCCGCAGCCAGGATTCGAATTCTCGACCCTGAGAGTAAAAGTCCAGTGACTTGACCACTGGTCCTACAAGGCCTCTGACTGATGATAGGATTTACTCAGATCTACGGAGTTTTTTATTCAATTAATACAAGAAAATGAATAAAAAATCGTTTTTCTATCTAACATTGTTTATTTGTGCATTTTTTATTGTTTTTAATATTATATTTATTATTACATTTGTTGTTATTTTATTACATTTTTAACTATATTATACGATTTTATTTATTTTACACTTATTTATTGCATATTTGTCATTTTTTATGCATTTACAATTATTTATTAACAAAAAACAATCGTCTTGCTGTAAAACATTGTTTATTTACGCTTTTATCATTGTTTTTGCACTTTTTATTACAATTGTTGTTATTTTTCACATTTTTAACTATGCTTTACCTTATTTGTTTATTTCTCATCGTTTATGTATTTACAATTGTTTGTTTAAACAATTACATTGTTGGTGAGACTAAAATTTAAAGTTCCGTTTCTAATTCTTTGTGCACGCACATGTTGATATTGCATTACAGCATACACAACACAAATTTAGATGTTTGTTACCAGATTTTAAAAACGCTATTTCATCACTCTAACCTCAAACCGGACATTTGGACGTGACTTTGAGGCTATTGTGATGAAAAATATTGTTCGCAATCGTGAGCTATCGTCAATTTTGGC
>JAPYZL010213726.1:0-13328 GCA_030522825.1 Platygaster orseoliae | reverse complement strand
ATAACTATTGTGTACTTGCATCACGGATCAAAGTTTTTTAATAACCATTAAGATTCTTATTGTCTTTAAGCAGAATATATTTTTTGTCCTGGAAGACCACCAACCTTTTTTTACTTTTTTGAAGTTTTTTTTTGTAGGGGATAACTGTAATTTTTATAAAAATTTTTATAAGAAATTTATTAAAAAAACTCTGTTTTTGAGGAACTAATTAAAAAAAAAATCATATAAAAACAGTAGATTTCTCAGAAAATTCTTAGAAAAACTTTATAAAAAAATGTTAATTTTATGAAACGGTTTTTATAAAAAAAAACGATTTTTATAGAACAGTTTTGAAGAGTTTTAATTTTTAGAACTTTTATAAAACTATTTATTAAGTACTGAACTTTATAAACTTCTGTTTTACACTTTGACAGGTTTCTTTTTCATAAAACGCCCGTAAAAGGTACCGTAAGTTACGGGCACCGCTTACGGGTTCTGAAGAGCGCCAGGGCGGAATACTTATATAATTCGTTATTCGAACGAACGACATCACATATTACTGACGCGAGATAATTTCATTCCATTTTATGTAAAAAAATTATTGTCAATCAACACCAGGTAATATCACATTTCATTCTACAAGTGATTTTATTATTTCTTTCGTTCGTTTTCAACACTCTTACTGAACTCTGAATCATCTTACCTTCAATCATCACTCTTATACGAATTAAACGCCTACCTGTATAAAAAAAACGGTGTGATCCATATGTTTCGGGACTTTGTCATCGAGAAACGATCGTGTCGCGAAACTCTTCAACGAGAACGGTGTGTCACGGTGACAATTCATTCGGATAAATATTTGGACAACAGTGACGGATTTTTGTTACAACTTGTGCAATTATCGTCGCTGTTGTTGTTGTCATCACTTACCGGAATCCAACAGCATACTCACGTTCCCTCGTTCTACGTCGCGCTCCTCATTGAAATCTTATTTTTCAAAAACGGTCTCTACAGTTCAATAATTTTACTGCTTGTAGTTCGTTATTTCTGTTCCTGTCCTCATCATCCCGAACGATGTTCTGTCCAGATCGAGCCCATCGCCCTCCCAAGGGCCACGGTACCAACAACGTCATCATCACCATCTTTGTCGCAATAAGAAAACAACAAATCCGTAACATTGGTGGCAGCGCAACCAGACAGGCAGACATGCAACATTTTGCGAATCAAGGACATCAGACATCTACGAATTATCACCGACCTTTGGAAATAAAGTTCATTCTGGCCATTGTTCTAATAACAACTGTGTCCGCAACAACGTTCTAAGGCGTAAGAATACTGGAAATACAAGACTCACCAGGAATTTATCACGAAGAACTGGGAACGATTTGCGTAGCTTCTTCTAGATGGAAGGTATTAAATCACATACAACTGCGACACTTTTCAAACTGGAGTACTTCATTGCATGAATTCTTAACGAAATTGAAAAAGCATTGCCCGAAACTTGAAACATGTCGCGTACAAAATTTACTGGAAAACATTATATATCGAATATTAGCCGCTGATAAACGATACGAAGAAATAAGAAAAATAATGAATGAAAAAGGCAAAAAAAGTTGAGAGAGCAATTTCAGGAGTGGTCGAAGACATTTATCGATTGATTTATGGCACAGTAGCTTTACAAGATATTGAAATAATTAAAGAACTGATAAAAACGTCAAATAATGATAACCTCAAAGTAATTGACTTGTTCGTAAATCAAATCGGTATTATTGAAACGAAATTACGGCTTCATGTGGAATAAATTAAAGATATTGAAAGTAACGTTGATACAGGGTCTGTCCCAAAAGTAAGTTGAATGACCTTGCGCCGCCGAAGCAAGCTACTAGCAAGGCACGCCAAGTGACGTGAATGGTTGTGTGGGGTTTAGAGAAGCCAACGATAAACACCTCAGGTGCCTGCAGGCTCTTCCACAGTGCGCATTGCTGCTAGTTTGAACCCTCGTTTTAGTGACGCGTCGAAATTTGAAGATGTCGCGTTTCAAGGACCAGCGTTACGCAATAAAATTTTGTGTTGCGCTCAAGAAAACGGGCGCTGAGACCATTGCCATGCTAAGGGAAGCTTATGGCGATAGTCCCATGTCCAACAATATGGTTTACCGCTGGCACAAGATGTTTCTAGAGGGCAGAGAGGACACCGAGGATGAAGACCGCTCTGGACGCCCGTCAACGTCACATTCCAATCAAAATGTAAAGAAAGTGAGGGACATGCTGAACTCTAATCGACGCCTGAGCCTTAGAATACTGGCAGATGAGTGTAATATCCGTAAAAGTACTATGCATCGCATTGAAGGAGATCGCCAGCACTTGGCGTCTTCATCATGACAACGCGCCGTCGCACACCGCCTTCATTATTAGAGAGTACTTAGCGAAACGCGGTGTGGCAGCATTGCCCCAGCCGCCGTACAGCCCCGATTTGGCACCACCGGACTTCTTTTTGTTCCCGAGGATCAAGAAGGAACTCAAGGGCCACCATTTCGGGACTTTGGAAGCCGTCAAAGAAGCGACGACGAGGTGCTTGAAGGAGGTCCCCGTCGACGACTTCCAGGGTGCGTTCAGCGACTGGGAAGAACGCTGGCGCAAGTGTTACGACGCGGAAGAAGGCTACTTTGAAGAATTTTAGTTACTTGTCTGCAATAAATCTTTTTTCTTGGACTTATTCAACTTACTTTTGGGACAGACCCTGTATTTTCGAAGACAAATTCAATGCAACAGAACAAAGTATTGATCAAATTAACAAAGAAATGGAAATTGCAATGTAAACGTCACTTCTCGAGGCATAAGTTACAAGTTATACTTTGGATCTAGCTACTACAGCAAATGCGATTTTATTCGCCAATATCGGACGAATTCACCCTGAATTTTTGCCAACCAAAGAATTGCTAGATATGAGCAAGCAAATACAATTAACCAACGTAGGTCTTACACTCCCCGTAGAACTGACAGAAGTTGGTATGGCACAATTATTGGATATTTCCAAAACTTCAATCTTCGTAACAGATATGGGTTAAATTAACATCATAGAATTTCCTTTGCTAGATAATAAAGAATACAGTCTGTACGAAAATTACAAACTTCCAACAATTCAAGACGTAAAGACAAAAAAATTCGCATACATCGATCTAACATTAGAAATTGTAGCCATTTCGAAATTTTTTCATCATTAACGCAAACGGTGTAGTGACATTTTCTCGGATAAATAAACAAACAGCGACAGATTTTCGGTACAGCTTGTGTATTGTCACTTACCGAAATCTAACGCAAAAATTTTGGCGACGAGAACTACACTTTCCGAAGAAAAGGGCTACCTCGAACTGCAAGGAAAATGCGACAACGGAATCTAGCACTTCCTACTTCCTGATTCTTGAACAATCGAAAGTGATCGCGCTGCTCATGTGTCACATCATGCTCATCATTACCACCTTTACAACATCGCGCAATATCAAGTTAAAATAAGAGCTCGAACAACACAAATTCAAAATTTTGACAGCTACAGGCATCGAAATCTTAGTCAACCTTACGATCAACGATAAGGTGAACGAAAAACTTGTTCTACAAACGACTTCAAGGTACTTGATAACAACATATTCCGCTTTGTTAGGTCTCGCAAATCCTTTCTTGTTTCCAGAAAAACTTTCGTCCTCCTCAATAAATCAAAATCATTTTAAATTCAAGAATGAATAATGAAGAAAAAAGCCCTGGCAAGGCGGTCGTTATGGAAATGTGGTCGAAAAGTGATCCAAGTCGATCAACCTTTGATCACATATTTCGATCACATTTCGATAACATAACAAATTCTCATTTTGCAGTGATTCGAATGTGAAAAGTTTGTATGCAATACGTGCAAAACACATTTCGTCATGAACATATGGGAAAAAAGTTTTCATAATAACGCGCAATTGGGCAAAAGCACAGAGAATCTCCCCTCAGACTGGATCAAAGAGTTCGACAGTCGGGGTTTTGGTGAAACTTAGGTGTGGATCAAGTACCACCAAGGATGGATTCCTGGCGTTACATCGTTGCCTGTCGATTTGAGAGCAGCGCTTTCTGGAATAGTGGCCGAGCAACGGAAGAAGCCGACACCCGATTGCTAACTATTTTGACTCTTCCAACAATGCAATATCTAGTTTAAAAAAAAAAAACGCTGTAATCATGCGTGATAACGCCGCAAACATAACAAAGGCGACAAGAAATCTTTTTGCCTCCTGAAAAACAATTACTTGCTCCGATCACACGCTCAATTCAATTCCATTCTCAGCGCTTAAGTACAGCAAAATTGATGGAAAAGATATTCCTAATGTGCCACGCGTGCCCAAAATGATAATAGGAATAATAATCTTCATCAATTTTTCCTACACATCATACAATTGTTCGAAATGAATTCGCACAATTCAAAAAGAGAAACGTCTCACAGAAAAGTAAACGCTGAAACTCAAGCAGGACGTTCCAACAACATGGGAATCAACGTGCGAAATGGTTAATCAATACCTGGAAATGAAAAAAAATTGCTCAAATCAACTTGCCACCAAATGTTGAAATTCAAGTACTTATGCTCGTCCGAAACTTGCTCCAACCATTTCATGCACCACTAAAGAAATGTTGGCTGAAAACGATAGTATTTTTGAATTTACTTATTTCATGATTTAAAAATTTCACATCTAAATTACTATTAAAATTTGGTGTTCAGGTTCAAATTTTCGAATGTGTAAATTTCAGAATTCTCACATTACTTTCAATTAAAATTTGTGGATGCTGTGAGTTTTCATTATAACGTTTTGTGAAGTATATATTCACATACTTGAAACTTTAATTTCGGATGGAGCCACCTTCTATTTCTTTTAAGATCCAAAATCAATTTATTCAATTTGTTTTTTATTCAGCTGCTGGAGTTTTTATTTCAAAGTGACTGCGTTTTATAAATTGGAGTAAATCAAACATATAAAGAAATACAAAACTCAGTTGCTCGACCTCGATAACAATTTTAAAATTATTATTCTATCAGAATTGAAAGGTTGTAGCTTTTTTTCAAATTTTAACGAAAGATGACACGGTGTCGCCATTTTTCTGGACGAAAATTTTTCATTTTTAGTCAAATGACGAATGACGTTTGCGCGAAAATTAGACAGAAACTAACTTTCCATCTGAAATCTGGACTAATCTGCACTTTCCATTCATAAAAAAGTGGACGGAAGGTGACAACCCACAAATTATACTGACAGTAGCGCCATCTGTCATAAAAGAAAGGTACTTCTCACACTGATTAGCGTACACAAACTGTGTTCGTGAATCCATCGCAGCAAATTTCATTGCTGTTCATTGTCATGACTGCGTGGAGATAATATTTTCTAGCAACTAAACTCGAAGAGAATTTCGCAAAAAATTGAAAGTATATTCCTTTTATTTCCAAGTGTTTTCAAGTACCTAATGTAAGTCCCTTGAAACCCAACATCGGAATTTTTCCCGATAAATTTCTAATGTTTTTCATGTCATTTTTCTTAAAAAAAAAAAAAACGTTTCTCTCGCTAGGTTAATGCAATAAAAGTAATGAAAAAAATATAAAATAAGATCCCGAGTACTGATTACTCGCAAAATACGACGGTGGTTTGAAAAGTCGTTGGCCCGAATAATAAAACAGTGTTTCTAAAAAACATCATTGTCACTACATAGGTAGCACCCTCAAACGTTACTAGGAATTCTTTCAGGGTTTTGTGCGGAATAGTTTCTTCGTGGCAGCCTGTTGAAGTGTACGTGTCGCGCAACCCGCTTAACATGTAGCAATTTCAGTACCGTGCGGTCAGAAGGTTTTTTTTTTAAAGGTTTAAAACCTGCTGAAATAAAACCCGAAATTGATCCCGTGTACGGTAATGCCTTACCGTCATATGCCGCATTAAAATATTGGGCAGCTGAATTCAAACGTGGTCGTACTGGGCGGGCGTGGGCGGTCTTTCCGAGAATCGGATAAACGTGTTTGATCTTGTCGTTGTGACGTCATCATTTCCGGCGACGTGTTTCAACTTGTCCCTATGACGTCATAGCTGTTATTTAGTCTGCGCAGAGTTCAAAACAGGATATTCGGATCACAATTGCCCAGAAAGTGAAAGCAAAAGTATCTAATGACAACTTCGCAACGAAAAAACATTAAGATCATATTACATTTAGGACGGGAAGTCGGTTTGTAAACGAAGGTCATAAATTTAACGTTTTCAAAGGATGCCGTCTGTCTTATAGCTTCTCCACCATGAATACGAAACGCGATATGTATACGAACACAATTGCAATCTTGCGAGGCGACGACGCCTCCGGCTAAGCCTCTAAAATCATATACCTAATTACGACGCACCATCTCATTAGACAAGAGACCTACGTTACCGGCATAAGTTCGAAATCCGCCAAGGCGGACAGAGGGCTTAAGCTTTTGGGGTCCCGCAAATGGTTCCATCTGCCCGACTCCCGGTATAAAATAAATGTGAATGACCTTTTCGAAGGCACCCTAACATCGACGTTACGTCGCGACCCTGAACCCAGAGCTGAATATAAAAGGCTTATCAATGAGACCACCGGCGGTACCTTCTACCTGGCTACTGTCATGTCGACAGTTTCAACGATTCTGAAACATTTACGTTCCCCGGGATGTCGCTGTCTCGCCCTAAGAGGGTAGAAACCACGATTGTCCCGAAGATTTCGCGCAAAGGCACCACCAGATCTGACCAAAAAGGAGGAAAGAAGGGGTCGAGTTCCGTCGGGGACAACGTCCATTCTGACGACTCGATTCTTCAAGCTGCGGGCACGAATTCACGTATCTCCGCTGCCCAACGTTCCCAGCCGCCTACCTCTAAAACGCAACAAGCTATTCATCCGATCGATAAGAGGAAATGATGTTAACATTCACATCACCCCGAACCGCCCCACCGCCACAATGGTGGAATTTAGATAATGAAACCGTAGAACAATGTAATAATCTCATGTATAGAATCAAGAATCTATACCTAACACGAGAATATTCATTTGTTGCTGATTACGACAACTGATACCTTGCACTCATGACACGACACACCGACGTTGTTAGCAATCGTACCTTAGTTGACGTCGCCGCATACACCAACGAACCTTTACCCGTCGATGGTTATATCAGAGTTTTTAACGAAAGTATGTTCATTGAGAACCATGGCATCGCTTATAACGACTCCGGATACGAGATTGTTTCTCATCAAGATCTTCAATCCTTGACTCAGAACTACATCAGCGACACTCATGGCGTTTTCGAGTGGATAGATAGTGCTCTGGATTGCTTTCAGAGCACTTTCGTCTCTTTCTTACACACGGAAAAATGCTCCGAGAGCACTCCGAGAGCAGCCACTCGAAAACGCTATTAGTTAAGATTTTGATCCCACGGCCTACAGAGCTTTTATTATAGTTGATCAGGACTTGGAACTACCTTAATGTAACTGGAGCATTGACTTGTCACGGCTGGTTATAGTCCAAAGATCTTGACACTCGTTCTTGACCCTCGTTCTTAAACACATTTCTTCAACTCAAAGGTTTGAGCAACCTTCCCCTTCATTGCACTTCGAAGGTGTGAAAATTAACGCGTTAGGCAACGTTCCTATACATTCCCCGAATGGCGCTGGTCATTCACAAATTTCTTCTTCTTTCAAAACTGTTCGATACACTATTTTCAAATTGTAGGCCAGCCCGGCCCGCGCGTACGATTGAAAAAAAAAAAAATTGACGTAAGTCAAGAAACGAGAGTGAAATTCGGGGTAAATATTACCACAATTAAAAGCCAATTTTTCTTTTCAATAAATCTGTGTCGGTTTCATTAGCTACGAATTTTCTTTTCTTTACAATGCTCGAATAGTGATCAAATATCAAGAACACTGAAAGGTGGTACTTATCACGGTGAAGGACGTCATGGATTCTCGAAAAATCAAACCATGGGATTAAATCCGGATACCTAAATCGCGAAGGAGAGCCGATAACGGCTCCCGAATAATATTGTTATTAAATATAAATATGTAGAAAAGACCTGATGGCGGCTCCCAAAGGAGAATAACATATATATGTTAGTATTTGCATTGTTGCCTACGCAACGTATACAAGTAGGTGCAAAGAGACAGAATGTTCATTGGTTACGTACTATGTTGAAAAATTGTAAAATAAGACACTGATGATCTCGTTGTCAGTGATCGATATTTTTCTACATAGGAATGCCATGTTATGAACATTCTGTGTTTTATCTACAAGTCTCTTACAACCAGGTTGCTAGTCGATGCCAGTTATTTTATTATGGCTGCTAGCATTTGTTTGCGTTTAAGTATATCGCAACAACTTGCCACCTGACAATATGAGCTTTTAAACATATATTTTTACTAATAAAATGCTTTTGCAATTGCACAGGTACAGTTCTGCGTTCAAACAACTTTGTGTTGAATTGTATGCTACGATTGACGTTAAGGTGTACACCATAGCAAGAGGCTAATTGAAATCGCTTCCATCCCTGTCAACAATCTGTTCGGAAATGAAGAAAGAAAAAATGGACGCTGGGATCAATCCTATCATGAAACAATTTTTGAGAAAAAGGGCCTAAAAGTTCACAGTGGACCAAAAAGTTATCGATATCGGCTGGGACGAAATCCAGACGGCAGAATATGTGGAATACGATTTTATAAGCGATCGAATCATCAGCGTAGAGGACTTCGGTACTAGAGGAAGTGCGGGAAAAAGCAACCAAGCTTTTATTTTTTTTTTTTTTTACAAGATAGATCAGCGTACCGTGGAAGCTTTCACTATCTTATGGGCTATGCCGAGGAGCAACTACGGCTAGCGTGCTGAAGGAGATAATCCTTACTCACATTACGCAGCTTCAGAACTGTGGTTACACAGTTATTTGTGAGAAAATTTTTCAGTTGCTCTTATTATATCTTCATGTTTCGTGCATCGTACCGTACGTTAAGTACATTGTAAGTGTGCACTGTTAATAGTTCTGTTCTTCTTGTACAGTCACAGTTTGGGACAGGCACGAATGCAACAGATCAGCAATTGAGTCGCTTGTCAGTGATACTCGCGGCGATCGTCTGGGATGCAAGGAAAATATAAGGGAATGCGGTATGTATTTTAATAATTACATCAAAACTCATCCCTTACTAATCGTTTTCTCCATTCAACAATCATGTTAAGGCCAGAAAACATATTTTAATACGAATAAATTACAAAATATTATTTATCGGAATTCAACGCTTGCTTCTCTATAGAATTCATTTTAACATTCTCCCAAATAAAATTTTCCCTGTATTTTTTAGTTTGAACAACCTCCATCGAGGTTTAAATGCGCGCCCAAATATATCCATGTAAGATGTTGCTTATAACGTCTAAAAAGAAGATAATAATTGCATGGTATTAAAATTCATTCTAGATCGAAAAGAATTTGAAGTAGATAATCAAACGATTGTTCCTCTGTTCGACGTTCCCCATCATCTAAGGTGCATGAGGAATAATCTACTGACAAAAGACTTCAAGATGACGAATCGTTCCACGGCATCGTATGCAACATGGCGTTTGATACTTGCGTGCTACTTGAAGGACAATGTTGAAAATAAGCGACATCAATTACTAGTGAAACTCAAGGACAACTACGTTATTCCACAGAAAATGGCGGAAACGAAGGTCAACAGGGTCGCACATGTCTTTAGCCGCACGGTCGCAGATACAATGCGGCAATTCGCTTATTAAACATGTACGTTCTTTTTTTTCAATTTTAGCGTTTTGCGTAATTCTATTTAGAAATATTGCATACCAAAACGTTTTATTATCATATTAGGTGGTAATAACGACAAAAAATGTTTAGTTTATCGAGATTCAGCGACATAGTCGATCTTTTTTTCCATATATACCCCTCGGTTTAGCTTGTCGCCGATTGGTCTAGATTTTCAACAATAAAATGCGAAAATTCTGAATGCCGGAAAAACTATTTCAATCCATGAAATACTATTGTAAATGGTCATAAACAATTACTCTTAACTAGCAACAAAGGATAATTGGAGTTGGAAGTGTTTTTTTGAAGTTTGCAAATATTGAACAAAAAAATTTATTTCTAACTTTTTGAATACTGCTCCTAGGAAAAAGTTGCATAGGACCAAAAATGCTCAGCTAGTCGAGATCTAGCGATGTAGTTGATCTTTTTTTTCGTATATCCCTCGGTTCTACAAGCATTAAAAACTTTACTGGAAAAATTTCTAAAAAAATATTCTCTATATTCAAATACAATATTTCTTGATAAGGCTCTAATGTCGACTTTGATTTGTAGAAATACCTAGTGAATTTTCATTGAGAGATTCGTGTCGCAATGTGCGAGTGGACAAAAGCATGAATTACTTTACTGCATAATATTGTTATAATAATTTTAATTTTTAGGGCTTTCTGTGGCTAGTAACATATAAATTTTTCCCCAATGAAAATGAAACATCAATGAAACTAAAGCTCACGTAATATTGATGATTCCTTGATATGTAACAGTAAAATCAACGTCACTAAATGTTTTCTAGGTGAACTAATATTGAATTAGCATTTTTTAATAATGTTAAACCTACAGTTAGAGAACATTGATATATGAATACGTACGAGGATCTTTATCAGTTTACAATATATACCTGTAGAAAAAGAGGAGAGTACTAGCAGTGTATAAAAGGTGCCGGAACTTCAGCATTTTACCACAAACATTTTAGTTTCCAACTGGTCTTCATCGTCTCCACGTACATCGCATCGCAGCCAAAATCGTAGATTGGTGAGTTTCTAAAAAATATTTGACGAACGTTTGCACGATATCTGGAAAACATCGATTGCTTTTTTTTAACGAGAACGGTTTGTCGACACGGGGAGTAAAAGAAAAATGGACAACATATTAAAGACAGTGCAAGGTCTCATTTAGACCATCGAAGGTTTTTAACGGCTATGGCAATCACGAGAAACATCACTTCGCTACAATGTCAACGAGACTTTTCAATCAGGACCATATCGAAAACTTTTTTGAACGAATCAAAGCTCGCTGCAGATGCAACGCAATGCCAACCCCGAAACAATTTATCGACGCTTTTCGACATTTGACGCTGGCCACTCGAGTAGAGAAATTGTCGGGTGATGGTAACTGCAAGGTTATCGATGAAGAGGACAAAATCGCCATGATAATGCAACTTTCAGACAGCCTGCAAACTACACGCCAAGACGGAAATGCTGGAGAATTGAAGGACAAAGCCCGGGTAATTCAATTTTTTACAGAAAATTCACATACTTTTCAAAGGATTGGAAATTTCCGGGAAACTCAAGTTCGACTCTTACGCTTTTCAAATGTTCTTTAATAATATGTTAACAATGTTCTCAGGATTGTTCAGCATAAAAGATATCATTATTTACAAGCAGCATTTTACAGAACTACTACTAATATTTTGCAGCTAATAACAATATTTTGAGAAATTACTAAAAAGAAAAAAAATAGTTTGATAGAAAGGTCAAAAAATTTTAGATACATAAAATATAATGTAAAAAAATTTTTTCTTGTAAGCATTTGTGAATTGCGCCTTATAACACAAGTTATGTTACGTCGATCTTGTGATATTACTAAAATATGATTTTAATATTTTAATTAACAAATTAATTCTTAGCAGGATGAAGAGTAACCAGAATATCAGAGAACATTTTTTATCCCACCACACTTGATGAGCGAGGCAAACAACAGGGACAACATTGTACGCGTACAACTAAATGTGGAATCCATAATTCGGAAGCTGGAATCTCTTGCTTCTCTGTGCGACGTCTGCGAAGAGGCCTTGCATGATGAAGGAATAAAATTCACGATTCGCAGTCTCTGGATCGACGACGGATTCGACGAAGAAATAGTTTAGTTTTCAATTCATATTCCGGGGGAACCTGATTTCCCCGATGACGTTGTGGTACAAGAAGAAGAAAACCCATATTTTGAGCCGTTTGAACCATCGGAAGAAGACTAGGACGCCGAAATTGCTGCGGCGGAGGGGGAAATAGTGTGGGATAAGTGGATGGACAAGAAGGTGATGATGAACAGGTGGAGGAAAAAGGTGAAGTGGAACAAGGTGAACCAGACAAGGAGGTAGAGGGGGCTCAAAAGGAAGACTAAGGCCCCCTCTCCCCGGTGAAATAAGTTTTAGTGAAATAGTGTAAATAGTGTAGTGTAGTGAAATAGTGTAAATAGTGTAAGTGTAAGTGGAGCTCTCTATTCTTCGCCATGGGTTCGAAATCAGGAAAAGAAAATGACCCCGCTCCTTTGGACGCCACTAAACAAGTTCAACAACCGTCCAGGTCTGCCGCAGTTAACACACCAGCCATTAACCTTGATGCGTAAATAAAAAAAGAATATTTTTTATAAGAACATTGGTGGGGACCGACACACAATTGATCGAAAGGTAAGGTTCGAAAACTGAATACTCCTCTATATACTAAATACTCCTTTGAAAACAAAATAATCCCCTCAAAAAAAATGGTGGGTCAAAATGGTGACCCAAAAATGGTGGGGAAAAATGGTGTGGGTTAGGATAGGTGAGGTTATTAATAGTTCGAAAATGCTCAAAGTTGGAAAATTTCATGATTTGTGGACATTTTAAGCGTTCTGAAAATTTCTGACGAAACATGGTCGACGAAATTTATTGATAGGTACGAGTATATAAAAATTGAGAAGCTATTTTTAAAAAAAGATGTTTCGACAATTTCAGCAATTTTTTCAGAAATTACTCAAAAAATGGTGGCCCGAAATGGTGGGGTAAAAATGGTGGGGGTAAAAAAATTTAAGTACCATCATGGCTGTCATTCTCGGTTTGTTATGACGGGCCATGGTGGGATCATTCTACTGTGGTTCTTAGAAAAGAAGTTCAAGGAAAACGAAGCCAAGTTAAGAAAATTTATCATAATGGGAGACGTTTTAGCCGCAGAAGCCATAGTGAAGACACTCCCAGAACCTCTATCTAATGACCTGATTGATGCCCAGTGGGCCTACACCCTGCCAACCATAATGAAAGGAAGCTGGTATTTTGTTTGAAATTATTAAATAACAACAGTAACTCTTGTAGAACTTTTTTTCTCAAAGTCATCCATACACTTCTTGTTCAATAAGTATTCAGAAAATATAAAGGAACTGTGTAATGACCTTTCGATAATTGTAATTTTTTCATCTGAGTCAAGTTTTCTCAACTGGGCCACCTAAAATCGACTTTTCGAATTTCAAGATGAAATTCATCAATTTCGAATGTCAGTGTAGTATGTTATTACATC
>JAPYZL010213724.1:0-19923 GCA_030522825.1 Platygaster orseoliae | reverse complement strand
TGCCGCTGATTTTATGGCTGCTCGAAAAGAGGGCTGTGTTCACGCGATTCATCGTAAAAAAGCGGCCATTCGAACACATGCATGGAAAAAAATTTTTTTTTTTTTCTTTTAATTTGACTGACTGAAAAATGTACGATACAAATTAAACGAAATTTCTCATGATAAATCAAAAGAGAATCAAACTCTGAAAACCATAATGTAGCTGTTAGAAAAACATCATGTAAGTAATTAGAATGTTCATTATTAAAGAATTTTTTTTAATTAAAACAATATTTCACAAATTTCACAAATTTCACAATTGTTAGTTTCTAAATAATTTATGTTCTTATTAAGGGAAAAAAATTATTTACGGAAAACTACCGAACTATTTATTTATTTATTTATTTATGAAAACACCCTTAATTATTTAAAATAATTTAAAAAAGCGTCAAATTGTTTATGAAAAAATCATGATATAGTTAAATAAACAGCAGAAAATTTCAACACAAATAAAGTTATTGCAAAAAATTGCACTTGGTTTGATGAAATTAAGTTTGAAGGCCACGAATTTCTGAACAAAAATTTTTTAAATTGCTGCAAAATTGTTGAATTTCGTAATTGAAAATAGCCTATGACTTTCGATCAGCCCCAAAAAAATTATGTACGAAAAAATACTGAATTATTTATCTATTTATAGACGGAGTCACCTAAAATCCATAAAATTATTTAAAATAAATGAAAAAAGCTTCAAATTATTTACGGTAAATTATAATATATTTAATCATAAGGAAAATGGTAGAGAATTTCGATAAAAATAAAATTATTGCAAAAAACTTTACTTGGTTTAATGAAATCAAATTCGAAAATCATGAATTTCTCAATAAAAATTATTGCATTGTTGCAAAATTATTGAGTTTATCAATGAAAAATAGCCTATGACTTTTAATCAGCCAAAAAAACTTATGATTTATTATTATAATAAATTATTTACATTATTATAAATATTTCAAATGGTCCCGACATCTTTCTAAAATATTGCGTGCCGAATGTGAATGAGATGCAGCCGGCGAGAAATTATTTGAAATGTTTGAAAGCGTCCCGGCCCCACTCGAGAATCGTTACTTTCACTTTTTTGTCTCTCGCCTCGTTTCTCAAATTTTCTTCTTCTTCTCCTCTTTTACCTTTCTATTCTATACTTAACAGCTCACATATAGGATTGATAGTGCGCGTGCGAATTCCTGCGGTAGGCATACGTGGCGCCACCAAATTTCAGTGGACATTAAAGATATACGCGAAGCTCACTCGTGCCCAGGGGCTGGGTCATCTTAGAGAAATGGCATCATTATTGAGCATGATTTGAAATATTTCAAATTAAGCGGTTAAAGAAATGTTGAATTTTGGGTTCGCTTTCTTTTTTCATTCAATGATATACATGTTAAAACATGAAAGACGAAAAGTAAAACTTGAAAGAGAAAAAAATAATTGAAGACATTATGAAGGTATCAGAACATTTGGTAAACAAAAAATTATTTTTATTGCATTTTGTATTTTTTAAAAAAGAAATTTCAAGTGTTTCCGGATAAAATATTGCTTCAATATACAGGGTGTCCAACAGTCACCGCGTTTCCAAAAACCAGTCGATTACTTATAAAATTCTAAGGTTAATTCATGAAGAGTCATGTTTGGTCTGTGGATTCATCTCCACTCGTCAAAATAGCGCATTATTTGTTTAAATTTCGAACTTGAATAACTTTTGTGATTTTGAGTTTTGTAAAGAATGGCTAATGGATAATCGTATTGGAATTTCCTGAATAATCGACTGGCGTTGGGAAATGCGGTGATTGTAGGACACCCTGGATAAATGGAGTTCAATATACATTTTTTTATTTTATCGTCATGTAAATATGATTGAGATGTATTATTTTATAATTTTTTCTTTGTTTTACTGTATAATTTTGTTTGATAAATTATTGATCAGCATAACATTCAAAAGACATACAGTCTGTGTCAGAAGAAAGGAACCGAATAAAAAAATAGATAAAATTATTTTAGATAATTTTCTTTAGCAAATTCAATATTTATATGGATGACGTTTAAGCGCAATCGATTTAAAAAAAAAACTAACAAAGTTATCTTAAAAAATATGACCTTGAAGGCGTCTAAAAAACATGGTTTAAAAAAACGTGTTTTGACGAATCAACAAATTAATCAAATTGTAAAGTTTTTTTTTCCTATTCTTAATTCAAACTTAAAAACTTCAAAAACTTTCCTCAGCTTTATTGTACGATTTCTAAATATTTTCACATTTTTCCGTTGACGAAAAAGCAATTACTCTTTTTTTTCAAATGCGTTCGAAACTATAAACCAAAATCAAACCGGAGAATCTCGAAAAAGTAACTGAATGGTAATTTACATTAATAATAACAGAATGTATAATTAATATTTTTGCGTCACAACTTCAAACAAAATCATTAAAACTATGCCTCGGAATGTTGTTTTATAAAATTTTATCTTTTTTTTTAATCGGTTCCTTTCTTCTGACACAGGCTTTATAAAGATAAAATCAAGTAGAATACTCAAGAAAATACAATGACGAGATAGACTTTTCACAGTAATGAATTTTTATTGCCATGTCTTTATCCATCTATTATTACTATCCATCTTTTTTGTCTCTTACTAGTTTGTCTTTTGCTCTCAACTGCTCATATGTAAAAAAAATGTTGTTTTTTTCGCATTGCTTACGTTGCATAATGTTTGGCAACTTTTTTTTTGTGCTGATTAATCATTTTTTTGACTGTAATTAAAAATTTTAGCATTCTGACGCATACGAATATATATAAAAAATTATGTACAAAATCACACCTTTGTGTTTGTCTCATAGAAAAGACATAAAATCACTTTTATGAATTTCTGATGTAGTTGATTCAAATATAAACGGTGAAGTTGAATATTTACAAAAAATTTCTTCCATGTTTTACTTTTCATCTTTTATGTTTTAAAAAGTAGATCATTGAGTTTCACAAGAAAGCAAAATCAATATTAACTATTTCTTTGATTAATGATGACGCCATTTCTTTGCGATTTTAGGAAACTTGTGAAACCAGATTTTAGTGAAATTTTAAAACTGTTCTCGATCCTTTCTCAAACTTGTGATGTTTTTTTTTATATATGATAAATGAAATTTCGCAAAGCATGCGATTATAAAAAGCATTGAAAATTTGTCAACAGATTCATTGGAATGGAGGACGTCTAACTTGTCCATATCACGTATGTCATACCTGCTCTTCGGACCATCCTCAAAACTCTCGACCGAGTAACGAGAGGTTGGTGAGATGCGTGCGTTGCCCATCCGCGTATCATCCGAATATTATGTGCGTGCCCGCTGGTTCAGTCATCATTACAGGCAGTCAGATCATTTGCCCCAAGCACTTGAATTCCGGCAAGCCGCACAACGCTAACTGGTGCTTCGTCTGCACTTCTGGAGGCACTCTCATCTGCTGCGACAGCTGTCCCACAGCTTGCCATCCCCAATGCCTTGGTAAGACGCTTGCAATTTGTTAGTTTTTTGATGTTTTTCATAAAAAGTTTTCAATTTGTTTGAAATTAACACGTAAAAAAGAGATTGAGCAAATATTTACTGTTTTACTTTGCGGCGCATTCAATAAAAAATCTTCACTGAAAATTCATGAATTTGAAACAACGAATAATGATGATATAAATTGATGAGAATGTTTTTATTGTTTTTGAGGTTTTTATTTCTTGCTTTTCTTTTTAGCTTTTATTTTGTAGTAAATTGAATGGAAATAACTCGTCATAAAAATTCGTAAAATCTTGAATTCGAGGGAATTGATTTTTTTTTTTTTAGTTTCTATATTTAAATTGAAAATATTTCTTTTGCATTTATTTATATGTTCTTAAACAAAATTCAACTTTTGTCAAAAAATAAAAACAAAAATTATTTTATAAATGAAATAACATAATTTCGTAAAAGTTTTCCCTGCTAGGGGAAAAGAAAAGTTAAGAAATCGGTTATTCGCAGATGTTAATCCACCCGATGGTGACTACATGTGTGAAGATTGTGAATCAGGAAGGATGCCTCTCTATGGAGAAGTAGTTTGGGCGAAATTCGGCTTACACAATTGGTGGCCTGCTCAAGTTTGTTACCCTGATGATATCCCTGAAAACATTATGTCTATGCCTCACTCGGATGGTGAATTTGTCACCAAGTTATTCCTTCGTAATGTTTACATTTGGGTCAATAGGTCTGTGTATTATGCAATACCAAAATATGAGAATTATTTGAATAGGAAATATTTTTGTTTTTTCTAAACAGAAAAATGTCTAAATTATCATATTCAAATATTTTAAGCTTATGATAACTATAATGTTAAATCCCAGAAAATAAGAAGTTGGCTATTTCTAATTGGATTTATAATTAATTTTCTTGAGAATAAATATGAGAGTAGGTTGGGAAATATATAAATTATCTCATTGTCATTTTTTTGTTTTTTCAGGGGGAAGGTGTTTTTGTTTCAAGATGATGACATAAAATCGGACAATGCAAAAAATACCGAATTACAGGACAAAGCTATAGCTATGGCTCATTTTGTTCACTTGGAATTTAGTAAACAACGAAGAATATTTCTAGGTCATAAAGAAGTCAAGAGCCAAACTATGAAACCGCCTTATTATGGAAAAATAAAGGTGACTTTTATGAATATGAAATATAAACGTCAATAAATAATAACCATAATATACCTTATCTACCATAACTTACATTTAATATTTACTTTTCGAAAAGTTCATAATAATCAATTTGTGAATGCAGAATGGTAACGTACATATTTGAAATCTAATGGAGCGAAATTTTTAACAGTCAAACAAACCAGTGGGAAATGTGAAACCACCAATGGAGATCAAAGATAGCATTGTAGTATGTCAATGCGAGCCATCCATGGAAAAACCTTGTTCCGTCGAAGCGAATTGCATGAACAGGTTACTGATGTACGAGTGTAATCCAGATCTGTGTCCCACCGGCACAAGATGCAACAACCAAAATTTCGTGCAACGCAATTATCCGCTTCAAGCCCCCTTCCAAACCAAAGATCGCGGCTGGGGACTCAAGGCCATGGAGCCCATTCGCAATGGACAGTTTGTGAACGAATACGTTGGCGAGCTCATCGACGAGACTGAGTACAAACGCCGACTTCAACGCAAGAAAGAAACGAAAAATGAGCAATACTATTTTTTGACCCTCGACAACACCCGCATCATCGACGCAGAACCTAAGGGAAACCTCAGTCGATTCATGAGTAAGTTTTTAGCCATTTTAATATTACAAAATCTGCATATACACTCGATGATTTATAAAGAGCTTTTGATTATTGATAAATTTTCAAGACATTACAGATTAATGACGATAATTTTTCATTTATAGATCACTCTTGTCAGCCCAATTGCGAAAGTCAAAAATGGACAGTCAACAAAGACACGAGGATTGGCTTGTTTGCTTTGCGAGACATAAAGGTTGGAGAGGAATTGACGTTCAACTACCTCTTGCAAACCGAGGGCGACGAGCGCAAGCCATGTCTCTGTGGCGCTCCAACTTGTGCAGGATACATTGGCGGAAAGAATGGAAAAACTAACGTCAAGCCAATTCAGGTCGAAAAATCAGAGAATACCAAAAACAACTCCGCGAATAGAAAAAGGTAGGCATTTTTTGATTTTCTATTTTTTAATTCAATTTAATATCTTGATGTCTATTTTTTGAATTTTAGGAAAAACAGATCCGATGAAAAAGACGAGGGTGATAACAACGAAAAAATGAGAGGAATTTGTTGGAAATGCCAGCAGCCACATTCCTCTAGCGAGGAAATGATTCCTTGCGGACTGAGAACTTGTTACAGAGAGTACCATAAGACTTGCGTCGAGAAATATTTGCCGGATGCCAATGACAACAAAAAGTTTACTTGCCCTGTGCACGTTTGCAACGTTTGCAGCAAAAAGACTCAACCCTGTTGTTTCTTCTGTGCAACGGCTTTTTGCTTGAGTAAGATAACTTCCTTTTTTCTTTTGTAAATTTTGTAATTTGATGTTTGCTTTGGCTTTGGAATTTTCATATACTTAGTTGAATTTCAGGAATCCACATTCCAAGTTTTTCAAAATGTCAAATTTCTATGTATATAGGATAAAACTGAGTTTGTAGTTTTAAGCAAAAGAAATACATTTATCTAATAAATGTTTCTGCCTACTATTAAGTTTGAAAGGAAAAGATAAACTTGAAAAAAAAAACTTTAATGCTATTAATATGAGATGTCTTATGTTGAAGAGCAGCCCTGTGATACGGCTATATTTTTCCCATTGTAAAGCAGGAGTCCGAAAGTGAAGACAAAGTTGTACGTAGCGCTGGGAGTCATCCCAGAGTAATAGCGTCATTATTGCGCACAATTTAAAATATTTAAAATTCAGCGGTCAAAGAAATAGTGAATATTGATTTTGCTTTTTCGTTAAATTCAATGATATGCTTTTTAAAACATAAAAGATGAAAAGTAAAACATGAAAGAGACAAAGATAATCACAAAAATTATGGAAGTAGAACATTTGAGAAACATGGAAGAAATTTTTCACAAACATTCAACTTCACCCCATTCATATTTGAATCAACTACATCAGAAATTCATAAAAGTGATTTTAGGTATTTTCCATGCAACGAACACAAAGGTGTGATTTTATACATACACAAAGGTGTGATATATATATGCATATGCGTTAGAATGCTTAAGTTTTTAATTATAGTAAAAAAAATGATTAATCAGCACAAAAAAAATTTGCAACGTAAGCAATGCAAAAAAAGCAACATTTTTTTTACATATAAGCGGTTGAGAGCAAAAGACAAACTAGTAAGAGACAGAAAAGATGGATAATAATAATAGATAGATGAAGACGTGCAATAAAAATTGATTTCTGAAAAAAGTTTATCTCGCCATTGTATTTTCTTAAGTATTCTACTTAAGGGGGTATTCTACCTGCGAGGCGGTCCGAAATATCGATGTTTTCAGATCGTTGTAAATTAAAAGCTTTTTATTATTTTTATTCGAAGTTTTTTGCAAGCTTTTCTACAGGTTTTAAACAATAATTTTCCTTACATCATTTGTGAGTACTATGTTTGTAAATCTTTAAACTCGTTTTTCTCGAAACCATTTTTTTCGGGACAGTGGATACGATTCACAAAAAACCACTTGGCCCAATGACTTGAAATTTCACAAGGCTACTAAGCAAATGTATAGGTATGGCCTCATCTAGAATTATGGCGAAAGCATTTGTTTAACTAATGTTTTTCATGCAAAATATAAACAAAAACATGGCGAAAAATAGTCATTTTTTTTCAAACATCTGATTTAAATTGTAGAAGAAATTTTTTTTCTTATTCCCTAGATGAGGCGATAGCAGGAAGTCTCACGATTACAAAATGAGTTACATTTTGTGTTTCTAAATATTTAAACCTGAGATATCATGTCCACCATATAGAACAACTATTTTCAGCAGGCTCAAGTTTGAGGCGTCGAATGAACCATGATTAACAAAGATATTTTCAACATTAAAAACGAAAATTATTGTTCAAAACCTGTAGAAAAACTTGCTAAAAACCTCGAATAAAAATATTGAAAAGCTTTTCATCTACAACGATTTTAAAACATCGATATTTCGGACCGCCACGCGGGTAGAATACCCCCTTAATTTTCTCTTGATACAATCTGTGTAAGAAGAAAGGAACCGATTAAAAAAATAGATAAAATTTTCTAAAATAACATTTCAGAGCATAGTTTTCATGATTTTGCTTCGAGTTATGACGCAAAAATATTATTTATCCATTCTGTTATTATTAATGCAAACTACCGTTCAGTTTATTTTTGATAGATTCTCTGGTTTTTTTTATTTATATTTTTGAACGCGGTTGAAAAAAAAGAGTGATTGCTTTTTTTCAATGAAAAAATGTAAAAATATTTAGAAACCCTACAATACAGCTGCGGTAATTTTTTAAAGTTTTTAAGTTTGAATTAAGCATAGGAAACAAAAACTTTACAATTTGGTTAATTTGTTGATGCGTCAAAACACGTTTTTTTAAACCATGTTTTTAGACGCTTTCATGGTCGTATTTTTCAAGATAATTTTGTTAGTTTCTTTCAAAATTGATTGCGCTTAAACGTTATCCATATAAATATTGAATGTGCTAAAAAAAATTACCTAAAATAATTTTTATTATTATTTTAAACATACACAGACTGTATGTCTTTTAAATGTTATGATGATCAATAATTTTTCATACAAAAACAGTAAAACAAATAAAAAAACTTGGGTGTGTGTCGTCGGACACCCGGTAGAAGTGGAACACCACGGCAATGAATATAAATATGTCTATTTATAACAGCTGTCCTTGTTATCCATTAAAAAATCGATTCGAGGTCCTTATAGAAGCAGCAAAAAACTGTATTGAACAAAATTTTTTTTTTAATTTTTTTCGATGATAAAATTTTTTTCGGAAAATGAAATTAAAAAAAAAATTTTTTTTTGACAAAAGCAATTTTTTAAAAAAAAAAATTTTGGAAAAAATTTTTAGAATAATAATCAACAAATCATCATTTATTTATTATGATATTTGTAAATGTATGTACTAGTACTTGACAGCGTGACGCTAAAAGCGTGACGCTAAAAGCATGATGCAAAAAGCGTGACGCTGTCTTTACGGATTTACCCCCCGGGAAAAGAAAAGAAGTTCCACTTCAAAATTAGAAAATAATACATCCAGATCATATGTATATGTGGCGTGGACTGTGAAAAGGGACCTAAGAACCAAACTCGTTAGGGTCTACTTCCTAATGCTTTTGAGTCAGATAATGTGCCATAACGAGTTTGGTCCTTAGGTTCTTTTTCACAGTCCACGCCACATATGACGATAAAATAAAAAAAATCTATATTGAACTCCATTTATACAGTGTGTTCCACAGTCACCGTGTTTCCAAACGCCATTCAATTATTTGTGAAATTCTTAGACGATTATTCATTATCCATTTTTTACAAAATTAAAAATCACAAAAGTAATTTAAGTTCGAAATTTAAACAAATAATGCGCTTTTTCGACAAGTGGGCATGAATCTACAGACCAAACATGACTCTTAATGAATTGTCTTGGAATTTTATGAATAATCGACTAGTTTTTGGAAACGCGGTGACTGTGGGACACCCTGTATATTGAAACAATATTGTATCTGGAAACACTTGAAATCTCTTTTTTAAAAATACTTTTTTCAATCATCTTTGTCTCTTTCAAATTTTACTTTTCAATTTTCATGTTTTAAGTTGTAGATCTTGAATCAAAAAAGATAGCAAACTCAATATTGACTATTTTATCTATCGCTTAATTTTAAATATTTCAAATCATACGCAATAATGACGCCATTTCTCTACAATGACTCTCAGTGCCACTTACAACTTTATCTTTACTTTCGGACACAAATTCGAGTCTTTCGTGTCACAGGGCTGTTAAAGAGACTGATCGCAGTTTGATAATAAAACAAAGAATGTATAATATAATATTTATCTAACAAATATGTTTTTTGACGTAGAACTACGTCTCACTCCGCGTTTTGGTATAGTAGGAGGGTAAAAAGCTATGCACCTGCAACAAAAAAATGTAACGAAATTTGGGCCTTATGCAACGGCAACGTTGCCATTTGCATCAGGCCCAAAATATTTTGGGGCTTATGGATTGGGAATAGTGAGTCCCAAATTTCAGCTTCCCAATTCATAAGGCCCAAATTATTTTTGGGCCCCAGCGGTGAGTCCCAAATTTCAGGTTCCCAGTTTATCAAGCCCAAAAATAATTTCGCCCTCGTGAATTTGGGACTTATTGATTGGGCCATAAATTACAAGGCCTGATTTAAGTTAATTAAGTTTAAATAAATTTAATTGCTGGAAGTATTTTTGAGATAGAACTTGTTCCTTGTTGACGTAGTTGTACGTTACAGCACAGACTTTCTGTGCCTTTTTTTTCATTATTTCTCCATAAGATCACAAACTAAATTCAAGAATTAATAAAATATGAGTAATCTGGGTTTGCCATCATCATTGTTTGTTTATTATTTACCGTTATTCATTGTATGTATTCATATTTTCGTTAAAGAACACCTTGAGGGCAATTTAACGGAATGGGGCAAAAACCGCTGGGCCTGCAAAGAACACTTGGACAAAATTGGGCCGACGAATGAAAAGGGGGACAGCGACCTTGAATCAGACCCTGAATATGTGACCAAAGAATCGGATAGCAGTCCTCAGGTAAGGCGAAAACAGAGATAACAATGTTCTGTCGGTTGCGACGGGGGCAACACCCGGAGCCGGATTTGGCATATCGAAACAGCATCGAGCCCAGCTCTTGGAAAAGCTGATGCTGCATCTTGCGTAGAACGTACAATTGGGCCACCCCGTTCGAGTTGACATCCTCCTTTTCCTCTTCACTTGTGTCACGTTCCAAACGTTTAGGAAATAAACGAGAATGAAAAAAAAAATTGGTTTTCCGTTTCAAACCAAAATTGAAGTGAAAAATGGTAACTTTAGATAATATTTGTTAAATATTTGTAACTACTTAATCTTTAACTACGAGAAGCAATAAAAACAATTTTTTTTCATTTCGTTTATTTTGAAACGTTGGGAACTTGAGAAACATTCTTCACTTTCTCTATCAATATTCTATTCAAAGTCAACTGCTACATTTGAAGGGTAGAAATTAAAAAAAGCAATCGAAGGTTCATCAAAGAGTAAACTTTGCTGAAAACACACTTAGGACCCTTTGAATTTTCATCGTTGTTTCGTCCCAGCAAGGGGCTCACTTTCATTGGTCTATTGGTTAATTTGGTTGATCTTACTCAGTGGGTGTCTAACTGAAAAACCTTAAATGGCTTGGGATTTTGAATTTCCGTGGTATCTCGAGAATTGGGTTTTTTAGTCATTGATTTTGATTAGCTTTTTATCGTCCTACAGCATGCAATGTAAAAAACCCAATTTAATTATTCTTGCCAATTCTCAATGTTCACTTAGACTTTTGTCTGTGTTTTCTGTAAATCTCTGCTGATAAGTGAAAGTCATCGTCATTCGTATTATTATTGCAAAACGCCAAAATTGGGAAATTGCATGGAAAAAAATCAAATATGACATCATATGTATCTATTTTTTTGAAAGGTTATGTGAGTTTGTATTTGATTAACGGCATTAATTTTTGAAGTATAACAAAAAGAAAAAACACGTGTTTGATATTTTTTGATAAACTAACAGTATCAGCAATAAAAAAAATTGTTGCAATTTCCCAATTCATCGATGGTTTATTGTTTTTACTTTGGTGGCGCTGGTGTCGGTTAAAATATTTTCAATGTGTATAAATTACGCATACTTCCGGTGTTTTTTTTTAAGTTAGCTATATATAATGAGTAATGAGCATTGAATAGATAATTTTGAATGTTCCGTATTCGTTTTTTGCATGCGCTAGATTTGGCTCATGTCATAATTAGGTATGTAAATTTGTAAAAGAACCTTTTAGGAATTTATCAATTAAAAGAGATAATATTTAAAACCAAAAATTTAACTTACAATCTAAGGTTATTTCATTTATATCGATGATTGACATTCACGGATAATAATCCAAATTTTTCCAGTTATTCCAAGGAATTAAAAACCATACAAATTCAACGATTGAAATTTAAGTCATGCACGTTTAAACAATCAACTTGTAAAGTAATTTATAAAATGTTGATAATTATATAATAAAAAAATTTAATTATCGTAATCAATATTTTTTGCATAAATCATGATCCCAAGGATTCACGTTTCATTTTTAAAGGTTTTTTGAAAAACTTGCAATTACCCTGGAACTTGATCAATTGTTCAGTGAAACTTGTGTTTACCTACGTAATTCAACAAATCATTATCCCGAACTAATATAAAAATATGCTATTACTGGTTTTTGTTAGACACCCTGTTCTTCCTGTCACCTTTCATTTTATCATCTTACCAAGCAAACAACCAACCAATGTCCGTCATGTGTGAATGATTCGTAGGCATGGTTTTCAAAGGCTTCGTACTTTTAATTTAATCTCTTTATTTCGTCGTTGTGCGTTGACGAAATGAACGGCATTCTTTCTCCCCATGAATCGAAAATTTTTCCCTCACAGTCGATTCATTTCGGAGAGATAGGATCCGCAGTCAAAATCAATTGAGATACAATTCT
Organism: Platygaster orseoliae; assembly: GCA_030522825.1. Classification (NCBI taxonomy): domain Eukaryota; kingdom Metazoa; phylum Arthropoda; class Insecta; order Hymenoptera; family Platygastridae; genus Platygaster; species Platygaster orseoliae. The sequence goes on along the minus strand of JAPYZL010213724.1, from coordinate 7,670 downwards.
TACAAGGTCCAAAATCTCTTCTAACTTTATGAAGAATTTGGGCCTTACGTGAATTGTCACGTATCTGGTTTTGATCCTTTCATTTCGTGACATCGTCGGTTTGTACTCGTGGTAATAGATGGACGATTATGGTCAATTTAATGAAGGGTCAATCATCATGAATTACGATTGAAATTAAATTACTCAAATTTGTTTTTCTTTGATTTTTACGTTTTTACAAATTTGTTTACACTTTTAAATATACCTTAATGAAGTTGGCTTTGGATTTAATCAATTTGGAATTCATAAGTGAAAAAAATTTTGTTTATGATTTCTTAAATTAAAACTGTTGATGCAAATAGTAAATTGTATTTTTTTCGTTGCAAAGCCAACTTCTGGAAGAAGGCCAAAAGTTTCAACAATATTTTGATTATATGTGAATTGATGTTAGAAAAAGTGACTTTAGAGACTCAAAATTGACAAAAATTAATTTTTCTTTGTCTCCATTCTAATGATTGACTGAAAAATTATAAATTTGATGACGAAAATTTGTTTTATCTTTTGAATAATCGCCGATCTGTTCTCGTGAATAAAAATGGGCGTGAGGCATGTCTAGGGAATTTCACACAAAAATATAGGGGTTTGGCATCCATGATTGAATTGTTTGTTGATGGAAAAAATGATATAGTTCTCACTACCATATGAATTTGGCTCTACCATTTAAAAAAATTAAGACATTACAGTTCATAGCTGTTAAAGACCTCGAGTGTAGTAGCACCAAGTAAAAGTATGGTAGTATAGTATCTCGTTATTTATATGGTAGTGATAACTACGTCATTTTTTTATGTTTGTTTATTTCTTTTTATGTTTGCAATACTTTCACAAATATCTATTGTCTTTACTCTTTCTATTATTTTCATAAACTGACGTTTGTTGATAATCGATGCAATTTATAAATTATATATTTTCAGAAGTCCAATTTCACTAACATTTCAACTAGAATTTTTCTATTAGACTTTTTCTAACGCAAATATAACCGAATAATTTGCTTATGTGAGCAGCAAGTTCTAAGTACAATTGATTTTATTGAAAATCCTCGTGGTAGTAGGAATATTGCATATGTCTTGTACAAAGAAAAAATGAAGTGTTGGATAACGCATTTGCAACAATTTGATTGTTAAATAATATTATTTACATGCGTGAAGATTTTATTGGTACAAGATTACTGTATAATACGACCTTTTGGTTGTTATTTGATATTAGATATATTTTTTAAAATATAATTTTTGAGAAAAATTAAAACGATTTCGGGCTTTTTTACGAGTGTGCATAAAAAAAGTGATTTTTAGTGTTTATTATTGATATTGTTTTGCTGAAACGACCATTTTGACAATCCTTGAAAATGGAGCCAAATTTTCATGATGTGCAATTTATGGGAAACGTTGCTTCAGTTGAACAAATTATAGCAGAAGCAATTAAATTTTGTTCATGTTGCATAATACACTGCAGTGGTAAATTGTCTTATTGACCAAATATCGGAGTTTGGATCGAATAACGTGGAGACTAAATTATTCAATGTTTATATGTATTGCAAGGATCTTGAATTTTTCGAATTCAAATTAGTTTTTTTGTTTTCAGTTAAATTTTTGTATTTTCATATCAGAGTTGTAGAATCTTAAAATTTGTACCTCGGTAATATTGGAATATAATTTATAATATTTATAATATCAGGTATAAACTTAGTTACATAAAGTTTGAAAAATTTATTTCCTTATACACTATGATATTATCTTCAAATTATTTAGAAATCATTTTTTTTTTTAACTGAAGTAAAACTGTAATAAAAATAAAAAATTTGCAATTCAAAGTTTGTAATTTATATTATCTTGTTTGTATTTTTACACCGAAATTTTGGACTCTGTAAACTTTTCAATTAAAATCTTGGAGAAATTTATAATTTATGAAAATAAAATATTTTAATTTTTCATTTATAATTCTCACAAATCTGAAATTTGAGATGTTAAATTTCTTAGTTTTCTTTCGTTTTTTAAATTATACAATTTGATGCATAATTTTTTAATCCAGAGGTTATTGTTCTATATACTAGTGTTGGAATCAATTTGAATAAACAAGTATAAGATTATACATATTTTTGATGTTTTACAAAACCCAAATTTTTGAAGTCTCAAGAATATTAGAAATAAAATACAGATAAATATTTTACTTTTATGTTTGAATTATTTGACGAATTTTTTCTTACTGATTTTTACTTCTTTTTTTAATATTAAATAGTGTGAGTATAATTGGTTTTTTTCTTTTACTCTAACGTTGAATTTTCAAAACCGGAATAAGTTTGATAATTCGAGTTTTTACTGTAGCCCGAACGACATGCCGAAAAAGCCCAAATTGCCCCAAGAATCACTCACACAAACTCCGTATTTACGTGATCCCGTGCGTGTGTGCGTGTACGTGTGTGTATCTAGATGATAATGTGAAAGTACCTAACGAAAAGTTGGGTTTCAATGGTTATTTTAATTTATGTTGAATTGCATTTATAATGATATCTTGTGTTTTTCTGAAGGTGACTTACGAATACTTTCACATGTAGGACTGTGAATTGAAAATGCATTTAACAAATATTTTAGACCAGCGAATTATTAATCAATTTTTTAAACGACAGTTTATTATTGAATATGAACATTATTGCAACAGCTCGAGTTACGGCGATGAGTCTCAGTAGCAAAATCAATGGTTTAAATCTTTTTAAAAAGGTGGCTATTGTTTTTAATAATAATTTTTTTTTTTAATTGTTTTTCATAGTTGAACATTCGAGATAGTTGTTGATTTATATTTACATGAAGATTCGTAATATAAAAAAAAAGTTTTTTGGGTGAGGGAGAAGTTATAAAACATTTATTAAGAATATTTGTACATAATTCCTAAAAAATTTTGTAACAATTGAAGGATTTTGAGTTTCTTGTTCTGAATAGTTTTTGGAAATTGGTTTGAAATGTTTGGACATTTTTACGACGTATCACATATTTTCGGGAATGTCAGATATTTATGATTTAGAAAACAGATTTATTTTGTCGTGTTTTAATTATTTTATATGAATTTTACAATTTTTGTGTTGTTTTTTTTTTCAAATCGTCGCATTTTTTCCAATGTGGAAATCAGAAATTCAAACAATTTTCATGATTTGAAAAATCTTTATTGTTTCAATTTTGGAAAATCAGAAAACTTTCCTACCAAAAATTTCTTAGTCGCAAGATTTGAATAATTTCAAATATTAATCAACTCGAATATTCTTACGAATTTTATTCAAATTTTTCTGAAAGTTCGAAAAATTACCATAATTTTTGAGAAGTGTTTAACATTTTTCTAGGAACTCTATTATGATTGACTGTAAATAAAAACACATTTTGTCAATTATTTTATCCTTTTATAGTTTTTAGTAACAAAGAAAACCAAATAATTACTAAGAAAACAATTTTTTTCGTAAAAATTTAAAGTCTTTCTCCAAAGACAAGTGATTTTTTGAAATTTTGGAAAAAAAGAACAAATGTCCATCTTTTTAATGCAGATATAAAAATTTGTGAATTCGAAAAGTTTGCAAAATAATTCTACATAAGTAATTATGGGATCGCACACGTACAATTTTTGCCACTGAGAATTCATCCTGAATTTCAAGATAAATTTTTTCACGCTCGACGTATTTTTATGTATATAAATTTTGAGTATTCGTTTTCTGAAATTCGTAAATATCAAGTTTAATACCATTTCACGAGCTGGTAATAGTAATAAATTTTTGTGTTTATATTTTTAACGAAGTACGTCTGTACATAAAAAATCACTGCGAGAATAGTTTCTGAAAAAATAAAAGTGTTTGTGCGTTTCTGGGATAATGGGAAAAATTGTACAATCTGTATGGACGTTGGAATGTAAAAATTGATGCGATTGTTCGGTTTGAATTTTCCATTTTCATATATTTTTATAAAGTCAAAATTTTCAACAGGGTGTCTCGCAATTTGAAAGCTATACATGCTGGTACAATTATATTTTTTTCTTGGCAGATGATTAAGGAATCATATATTTAGATAATCATCAGGCTTTTTTGAGAATCTTCTGCAATAAGGATTGTTGAGTTTCAAATTTTACCAGACACACCCTGTTCAGACGACGAACAATTTTCTTTTCCTTGATAGTCTAAGCGAAACATCATTTTGTACATTTTTGTACATTGAATCGAAGTTGATGAATAAACCAACAAGTATTCAAATGATTTTGTCGTTCTTTGTGGCGTCCCTGCCTTTGAGGTATTTTTCAGCAAAATTTCTTCTTATCTTTTGTCCTGAGTGTCTAATAGTATTTTCAGTAGAACGAAAAGTTTTTTGTTTTTTATTTTTTACTAATCTTGAACTCGAGTTAATCTTATCTGCTTGATCTTATTTACGAACTTTGATAATTTTAGATGATTTTCCCTTTGCGAATTAATATATTGATTTTCGGAATTTTAATGATTCGATCAATACTTCTGGAAACTTGACGAGTGAGAATTGGAAAATTTATTGATGATGCAAAACGATGTTTCCTTTTTTCATACTTTGATTCGAGTAACGGTATTGTGGAAACAAAGATTTTTTTTGAAAAACTAGAGGTATTCAAAATTTAAATCTCAACAATCTGCTTGACACCCTGTTTTGAAAATTTAGCGTCGAGTAATTAATATAATTATTCAAAATATTAACTTTGGAGGTGTTAGTTGATTAGTTATTTTCGATGTGGTTATTCATTTCTCAAATTTTCTTGATTTGATTTTAAGTGCCTGCGCAATTTTTCTAGGTATGAGAATAATATGTATAGGATTTTTAGATTTTTAATATATTTTTAAACATAATTGTTAAATTAAGAAAGTTTGTAGTTGTTGTCTGACTGGAGAAATTGGGCAATTTAAAAAAAATTTTTTGCATAAGGTTTTGAAACTTTTGTAACAATTTTATTGTTATGATAATTAATGATTTTCAAAGGTCTTTAAACTTTGAATGTTTATCACCTTAATAGATTTCTAAACTACTTAGAAACTTTTGGTAATTTTTTTGAATTTTCACATTGGAACGTTCAAAATTATTTTTGATTTTTCACTCATCAAAAAGTTCTATAAATTGAGTAAATGTTTGAGAATTAATGAAAATAGGTAAATAAATAAAAAATCAGTAATTTAAAAAGTTTTTTTCCACGTCTACTACATTTTAGTAGTTATTTTTAGATTTTGAAAGAACAAAAAATTGCAGCATTTGTCAATATTCACATTCACAATTTTCACATAGAAACGTTCAAAAGTATTTTTAATTTTTCACTTATCTTAAAGTTCTATAAATTAAGTTAATGTATAAAATTACGAAAATAGGAAAATAACTAAAAAATCAGCAATGTTAAAAACTTTTTTCTGCGTCCAGTACATTTTAGAAATTATCTTTAGATTTTGAAAGAACAAAAATTACAGAATTATTCATTATAAATATCATGTGTGGAAATTTTGATTTCCACATATTTTCGTTTTTGCATTTCTTTCATTTTAATGAATACTTCCAATCCTTAAAATTTCCAAATTGATCGCATTAAAAAATTCTAAAAATCTTCATCATTGTTAAACATCCTAAAGTTCTCTAAATTTAAGTCTTATTTACAAAATTAAAGGTTTAGTAATGATTTCCAAAGGATTTTTGTAATAAACTATTTTATCATTCAGAGCCTGTTAATCGGGTATGAAAAATAAATAAAATGATGAAAATTAAAATCAACTAACTCGAGAATTCCAGAAATCTATTGAATAGTTTTATCGACTATTTTTAAATTTCTAAAAACTTTTTTTTTCAGTGACTATAAAATTTCGAAGGATAATAGATAAGAATTATCTTACAAGTGCTCAAATAATTCTAAAGATTTGCTGTTATTTTCATAAATTTATAGAATTGAAAGATTAAACAAAATTTTTAATTGAATTTTCTTCGTTATCCTTGTCAAAGGTATGACATATGATTAGTATAGGTAATTGATTAATATAAATTTTTTTATTGTTTAATCGGTACTTATGTTGTTTATTTGAAGCAATAGTTTTGTTAATGTACAATGGGCATGTTTTGCAGAGCACAAGTAGCTCGCAAGATTTTGTGGAGGTAAAAAAGAAGAGAAGGAGGAGGAGGGAGACAGAAACGCCGCGGGCGACGCCCACGTCACGGTCCATGACACGGTCCTTGAGGGTAGATAGCCCGAAGCGCATACTAAACGCAGATTTTGAGGCGTTTTTTTCTTCGCAAAGTGCGACCTCGCCGAGCGGTAACTTGAACGCAAGCGAGGCAAGAATGTACATTGAACAGGAGTTGGCGAACGTAGACCGTGCGACGCGCTACAAAATCAAGTCAAAGAAAAGAGTCAGAGGACACGTCAAGGAGGAGGAAACAGACAACTCAAGCAGTGCTTCTGATGATTGCGATGAAGAAAGCATGGATGTGTCAGCGATACTGGCGAAAGAAACACCTGAAGCCGCTAAGAAAAAAATGCTTGAAATGTTTGAAACCGTGGAGGAAGATGTTTGTCGTGGTTGTCTGAAGTCTACTCCACAAGGTAATGTATTGCTGATAGAAAAATAGTAGTTTTCGTGTTGGTTGACGAAAGCATTCGGTTTTTTGGGATTTTGGTTGATGACGGTTGAGTTGATTGATGGATGAGATTCTTTTGTTGGCACCTTTAAAGGAATAATGACGTCCATTTGAAGGTGCTAACGATAGAATCTCATCCATTAATCAATTTAACTAGGATGAACATTTTTTTTCTGTAATTTTCATAATATTGTAATGTTGTATAACGATCAATTTTTTGAGCCAATTTCTTGAAAATCATTGTTCGATGTACTGAGTTAGAAGATGTAATGAAGATGGTTTTCCTTGTGATTTATTTACAAAACCATCGGATTGCGTTGAAGTCAAATGTTTTATAAGTGACGTTCTCGATAATTTCCTGATCAGGCCAAAATATATGCTGAAAGCTTGAATAAATCATTGTTTTATCATTCCCATTGTGGATTTTCACGAAATTGACTCCGAAAATTGATCGTTGCACGACATACAATATTTCCTTCGGGATTCGCAAGAGTGCCGTTTCTCAATTTTTTCGAATTTGGGCATCAGGCGAAGAGTGTTGCCCAAAGGACGGGCCAGAGTGTTCCGTATGCAAAAAAAGCGAGGACACCATTATCAAATGCAGCGCTTCCGATTGCGAGAAAAAATTCCATCATGATTGCTTGCCAAAATGGTACACGGTATGTTCCCCATAACTCTTTTTTGTCTTATGCCCCATGAGCGAACTGCAATTTTAAACAATGAAACTTCCTTCGATTTTTTGTTTTATCAGTTCTATCCCTAAAATTCTGCTTTGGTAAATTCACAAAGTCACTCAATCAAATGAAGTTTAAATATTTAATGCATATATAAGATTCTAAAATAGATATTTATGCTACAAGGGAGAAAAAGGAGGATTCCAACGAGTGCAAAATTTGGGCACGAGCGAAGCGAGTGCGCAATTGCACGAGTTGAAATGATCCTTTTTGTCTCGTGTAGCATACAATATTTTTTCCCATGCATGTGTAAAAGTGGCCACTTCATTTTTATGGAACGCAGGAATGAAATCCTCTT